>PVKM010018710.1:0-24822 GCA_004027735.1 Carollia perspicillata | reverse complement strand
GGGACCCCCCGTTGACTGCTCCGTGGGCCGGAGCAGTTTTTAATTTTAATGAAGCCCAGCTTATCAGTTATTTATTTCATGAATCATACGTATGGTATTACATATACAAAGTAATCATCATATCATCCAATGTTATATAGATTTTCTTCTGTGCTTTCCAATGGGTATTTCATGGTTTTCCATTTTGCATGTAGGTCTATGATTCACTTGGCGTTAATTTTTCTGAAAGCTATAAGATCTGTGTCTTTCTTTCTTTCCTTTCTCCCTTTCTTTCTTTCTCCCTTTCCTCTCCTTTTTTCAGATGTGGATATTTTATTGTTCCAGCACTATTTGTTAAGGAGATAATCTTTGCTCCATTTTATTGCCTGTGCTCCTTTGTCAAAAATCAATTGATTATAGTTATGAGGGTATATTTATGCCCTCTCTATTCTGTTCCCTTGATCTAACTGTCTATTTTTTTATCAGTATCACATTGTCTTGATTGCTGTAACTTTATCGTAAGACTAGAAGTTGGGTAGTGTGAGTCCTGTAATTTTGTCCTTCTCTTGCAATACTGAATCGATTATTTTGGGTCTTATGACTCTCCATATAAATTTAGAATCAGTTTGACCATTTTCACAAAATAATTCTATGATGTTTTGGTAGGGATTGGATTGAATCTGTAGAGCAAGTTGGGAAGAACTGACATCTTTGCAAGATTGAGTTTTCCTATCCACAAACTCAGAATACCTTTCCACTTATTTACTTATTTCACCAGTTTTGTAGTTTTCCTCATACAGATCTTGTACATACTTTGTTAGATGTATTTAGTTTTTTTTGGAAGCCAATGTAAGTGGTATTTTTTATTTTTTATTTCATTTATTCAATAGTGAAATATAGAAAAGACATTGACCTTTGTACATTCTCCTGCTATTCTGTAACCTTACCACAGTCACTTATTAGTTTCAGGGTTTGGTTTTGTTTTCTGATTCTTTGGGTTTTCTACATAGATAATAATGTGATCTGTGAATAAAGACAGTTTTATTTCTTTCCTTTCTAATCTGTATACATTTTATTTCCTTTCCTTTTCTATACTCCTGTTCAACCTTATACTTGATGTTATTAGTTCAATGTTGAACAGGAGTGTAAAGAAGGGATATCTTTGCCTTGTTCCTGATATTAATGGGAATGCTTCCAGCTTCTCACTATTAAGTATGATGTTATTTACAAGTTGAGAAAGTTCTCCTCTATTTCTAATTTTCTGAGAATTTTTGTCATGAATGGATATTGAATATCATCAGTAATTTTTCTACATTTATTGATAGGTCAGGCGATTTTTCTTCTTTAGCTTGGTGTTATGATGGATTACATGAATTGACTCTTGAATGTTGAGCCGGCCTTGCATACCTGGAATATACCCCACTTGGCTGTGATGTTTAATTTATTTTATATATTGATGGATTAGAGTAGCTAATATTTTTTGAAGATTTTACATCTATATTCAAGAGAGGTGTGGGTCTGTTTTCTCCTCTTGCAATGTATTTGTCTGGCTTTGATATTAGGATAATGCTGACTTCATGGAATTAGTTAGTATTTCTTCCTCTTCTATCCCTCCCCTGGCCCCCAAAAGAGATTGTAGAGAATTGGTATAATTTCTTCCTTTAATGTTAGGTAGAATTCACCAGTGAACCTATCTGAGCCAGGTACTTCCTGTTTGAAATATTATTATTATTTATTCAGTTTTTTTAATAGATGTAGGCCTGTTCAGATTATCTGTGTCTTCCTGTGTGGGTTTTGGCAAATTGTATCTCTTATCAAATTAGTCCACTTAATCTAAGTATCAAATTTATGACATAGGATTGTTTTGTTTCTGTTCTGTTTCCTTTCGTCTTTCTTTGTTTTTCAGTTCAGGAAGTTTCTACTGTTATATTTTCAAGCTCAGATTTTTTTCCTCAACTGGATACAGTGCATTAAAGAACCCATCAAAGAGATTCGTCTTTTCTGATAGTGTTTTGATCTCTAGCATTTCTTTCTGATTCTTTCTTAGAATCTATCTACTTATGTTATCTTTCTGTTCTTGCATGTTATCTACTTTTTCCTTTAAAGTCCTTAGCATGTTACAGAACAGACCCAGGGGTAGGGAGGGTGAATGATCTACTATTACTGAATGGACCCACCCTTGTGCTCTGGGGTCCCCACTCCCTGTATTGGGTTCACCTTGCCTGCCTCCAGGGAAAAACATCTTTCAATGCCAGAGATTGGTGAAAAGGAAAGGGATTATTTATCTAAAGAGTTGTATAGACTTAGAGTAATGACTTAATGTCTTCATTAAAAATACTAAAGTCCTTTAGAATACCCACAAATGCACAGTTCTTCCTTCTCCCCTTTGCCCAGTCTGAGGTACCACATCTCAGGAAAAGAAGTAGAAGTCCGTGGTTCAGGCAGCCCCTTGATTCTGGCACCATCAGCTGTGTCATCATCATGATCTCTAGTTAATCCAAAATCATGTGGCACCTTCTCATGGTCCAACAGCAAGAATCCTTTCACCCCTTTTCTTCCAGGCAAAGTCTCTCCTGCTTCCTAAGCCATGTGGCGAAAGGGTGCACCCTAAACCTGCACGGTCCCAACTTTCGCCAAAGCCATGTGGTCTCCAAAAGCCCCCACATGGCTGCCAGGCCTGGTTTTAAACCCTAGTGCCAATCCTCCTCTGCAGCCCCATTTCCGACTCCTCCCACAGTCAGTTATACCTACCAGCATTCTTCCAGCTTTACTGGGCTGCCACAGTGTCTGGGCAGGTGTGGCCCCGGCCCTATAACCAGGGGGAGTTGCCGCCCAGTTGCATCAGGGGTTGAAGTCACTCCCATCTCCCTGGCTCAAAACATGGCCACAGTTATTTAACATATCTCTGAAACAAATTAAATGATACAGGTATGTTAAAAGACTGTTCTAGAAGTTATCTGCAAAACTGTTGCTATTCAAATCAACTCTCAGTGGCCCTGCTCCATTCATCCCATCCCCCAGCTCAGACTTGTGGGGGTGAGGACATCATTCATGTGTGTGTCTGTATTTTTTTTCTAATGTTTTCTGGACACTCTGAGTTCTGGAACCCATTATAAATCTCCATTTCCCGCCCCCCTCCCCCGCCCTTGGCTGCACCCTGTTACAAGCATATTAATCAATTTTTAAACTCCTCATCTGGGCATTCCAACATCCCTGAAAGATCTGACGCTGCTCTAGGTGCTCATTCAGTGTCCTCAGACTGTGTTTTTGTCTTGCATTTTTTTGTTGAAAGATGGTCATGTTGCCCTAGATAAAAGTAACCACAGTAAATAGGTCTTTAGGAATGCAATGGTAATGTGAGGGGGTGAAGGGAAGTATTTTATGATCCTGTGATTAGAGCTGTCTTTTGGTGAGCCTGGGATCCTAGATTGTGAACTTCACCAAAGCTCGTTTTTTGTTTGTTTGTTTTCCCTTTCTTAGGTGAAACGGGGCAGCTGGAGGAAACTGGAGTTGAGTATTTCCCTTCCCCCAGGTGCGTTAGGCTCTGATAAAATTTCAGATTGACCTCTCACAAAACAGTTCCTCCTGAGGGCAGGCCTTGTTCAGAAGAACAGGGTACTCTGTTGTATTTAAAAATGGTTCCTTTTCCTTCCCTTTGTGGAAGCAGCGAGTAGGAGATATTTTTCTCTAACCGTTTCAGGACCTGGTAGTGTTCTCTGAGGTAAAACTCACAGCAGCGGGCCTGGGTCCCAGCCTTGTCCACAGTGAGCCTGTAGCAAGTTACAGGTGAGGTTTTCTTCGCCCCACCACTGGTTCTGTAACTGGAAAAGACACCGGCATTCTGGCTATCTGTCACTACCAAATCCAATGAACAATGACAGTGACGGGGGGTTTATTCAGATGGTTGGCAATCTGAGAAGATGGTGGGTTCATACCCTAACAAACCATCTTTCCTGGCCAGAATTTGTATAAGGTAGGGGTGAATAGATAAACAAGGAATGGTGAGGGATTTGAAATTCAGGTAGGATTAGATGAGTGCGGCTTCAGCATTCCTGTTCTGGGCCCGTCGTTAGCTGTTTCCAGGGGAGGGTGGTTGTCTGCTCTCCCTGGAACACAAAAGGTCGGTATGTCCCCAGGTAGTAATCTCTAGCCAGTGCCCCAGGGGGTGGGATGTTTTCCCAGGAACCAGCACCGGCCTTATCTGTAGTTTCTGAAACAAAAGATTTAACATACACATTACTTGCTAGACTTACAACTTTTTACCTTAAGCTAAAATTTTCCAAGTGTTGAGTCCCCTATCAGTTCCACAAAGGTTTCTGCCCCTGGTCTTCTGCTCTGGTCATTTGTGATTCTCTGTATCTGCCTGTCTCTCCAATTTTTAGGGCAGCGCTTTTCCTGTGACTTCACTTTTCTGATGGATCTAAGAAAAGTTGTTGAGTTTTTGGAGTGTTTAGCTTTTTACTTCTTGTTTGCTCCTATTCATTTTTATGTCTCTTGCACTTGGCTCATTGTCTTGCAGACTGCAGGCACTTGATGAATCTCTGTTGAATGAGTCTATGAGGGAATGAGTAAATGAATGCATAAGAGAACAATTACCTGTGAACCTTGACTTACTTTGCTGCCATGCAATTCATTGTAGCTCATAGCCACTAGGGGACACACATTGATTTCTTGCATCCACAGACGCCTTGCCTGAACCACTGGCTGGGGAGATCCACTAACCCTCCAATATCATATTCTTCATGGTGACATTGATACAGGGTGCAGTCAAGAAGGGGGCCCCAGAAAAAGGGATTTGGAATGGGGTCTAGAACTCAGGGTGTCTAGGAAATATTAGAAAGACATATAAGATGTCCTCACGCCTTCCCCCACAACAGGTGTGAGTTGGGGGAAGGGACACATGGAGCAGGAAAATGCAGAGCTGTTTTGTACAGCAACAGCTTTGCAGCTAATCCATGGCAGGGTCATTTAACATATCTATAGCCTTTGGCTGGTTGCTTAGATATGTTAAATAGTGGTGGCCATGCTCTGAGCCAGGGGAATGGAAAGGGACTCTCCCTCAAGATGTAACTGGGGGCAGGTCCCCCAGGTGACAGCGCCTACAGAGAGCTTGAAGAAGATCAGCTCCATGATGTGGGTCACATCTGCCCAGACTCACGATGGCAGCCCAGTAGACTTGGAATGATACAGGAATGCTGGCAGGTGTAACTGATTGTAGGAGGAGTTGGAAATGGGGGTACAGAGGAAGATTGGCGTGGGAATTTACACCCAGACAGGGCAGCCATTGGAGGGAGAGCCACACGCTTTTGGCCAGAGTGGGGACCCCCGCAGTTGGGGTAGAGAGAATCGCCATGCGGCTTTAGCAGAGAACCACCACTCTGCTTTTGGCAGGGTGGTGACACCCCACTCCCCGCAGCTTTGGAGGAGAAGAGAGATCCATGCGGTTTGGCCGGAGTGCAGACCCCCACAACTCTGGTGGAGGAAGTGTAAGGGAAAAGCAAGCCATTTTTTTTTTAGTAACTCCCAAGTAGCGACCTAGTTCTCACCTCCCGCTTCTGTGAAACTGTTTGGCCTGTTAAGATAAGGAACTGTTAACCCATTTACCACTCACCCCGCCTGCCTTACTGCTCACACCTGGCTAACACCTACACTCAGCTTCTGTAATCTGCTTGCAACATTTTCCAACCCAGCTTTCGCATCACAGTCTGATAGTATATAGGAAAATTTACTCCCCATGTTCAGGGCCCAGAATTTGGAGGCTGTCTCCTCTGGGTCCACATGCGTTAATAAAGTGCTCACTCCACTGACCCCACATCGTGTCAGAGTCCATTTTTCTGCAATAGAAGAACCATGCGATTTTGGCCAGAGTAGGGACCCCTGCAGCTTTGGTAGAAAAGGACCACGTGGCTTTGGGATGCTCCCTTTGGCTGCGTGGTCTGGGAAGCAGGAGAGACTTTACCTGGAAGAAGGGTGAAAGAACTCTTGCCAGTAGGCCATGAGAAGGTGTCACATGGCTTTGGATTAATTAGAGATCCTGCCTGGATGGTGACACAGTTGACGGTGCCAGCGACCTGAAACATGGATGTTTGCTTCTTTTCCGGAGTTACAGCACCCCGAATTAGGGCAGGGGGATAAGGAAGCACTGTGGGCATCTGAGGGTATCCTAAAGGACTTTGATATTTTAATGAAGACATTAGGTCACTCCTTTAAGTCTGTATAGCATTCAATAAACATTTCCTTTCCTTTTCACAAATCTCTGGCATTGAGAGATGTCTTTCCTATCTGGCGACAGACAATCGAGCCCAGTAGGGGGTCCTTTCAGTAATAGTATATTGTGACCTCCCTTGGCCCTGTATGTGTGCTCTTCTGTTCTGTAACAACGTGACCTCAAGGGTTAGTACAAATGAGGTAGGACGGAAATCTCTCTGTCTAGTCTTCCTTAATACTTTAGCTTTCTCCCTTCTATAAAAGAGTGATTTATTTATAGTAAAAAAATAAAAGGCAATCATTTCCAGCAAGGGAGAAACTTGGGTGTCTTGGAGACGTTCCACTCTGAAGAATGGAAGGGTTCAAAGTTAATGCGAGTTTGAGACTCAAACACAAGGGCCAGTAGGAAGATGGAGATAAGACTTGCGATGAGCATTACTTTTCTTTTGCATTGATACGTTCATCACCTTCTCCAAGTTGGAGGCCTGAATACCTTGAATTGCATAACAGGTGGCAAAACTCCTACTTCCCAATAAATGAGGTTGAAAGAAAGACCAAGGTCGGGGGGGGGGGGTCCCACCATACGTCATAGAATGTGAACTTTGCCTACGCTAACTAACGTATGATCCAGTGGGGAGAGTCACCTTTTTTGTATCTCTCAAGGGATACAGACTATGTGTTTAATAAGGATAAGAACAATTTAATTAGGTTCTTTCTGGTAGGGACTTTTTTTTTCCAGATTCTTTCAGACATTATAGGCCAAAATAACAGGGTTGCAAAGGGCATGCTTCTTTTGTGGGGGATTTGTGGCAATGGAAGGGAATAGTCAGAAATTCTTGCTTACGTATGGAGAAGAAGCAGCCTGTTCGTCTGATTGCTAACCGCCCCCTGGGACTTGGTTGGCAAAAAGAAAGCTACGAGATGTTTTTGACCATGCCTCTCATTTGAAATCCTTTTGGGAAAACAAAACATGTTTGGTTCCTTGGCCTAACAAGACAATTAAAACATTAAAATTAAAAGGGCGCTCGCATGCCGGCACATCACACCACAGTTCCCAAAACTGAAGAGCAGGTTTTTCCGTGCCACCTGTGCCCATCGGGAACACGTAAAGAAAAAATAAATCACAGCAGTGCAGTGGAGATCAGCTACTTTGTCAGCATTTTAAATAGCATCCTAACATTAAGTTGTATTCATTCTTTGTCTAGAAGTCCTAACAATGCATGCTGGCCCTGGTTTTTATACAGAGCTTTAAGATGAACACTAAATAATTCTGGGTGCAAATACAAATTTTTGGTATGTGAAATCTAACCTATAGGCCTCTCCTTCCTCCCATTCGATAGCCTGTAGATCGTATGGGCTGAGGTGATATAGCATCAACTAGAGCCACTCAATTAAGTGTAGGCTGGTATCAAAGGCCCTGCTGCGGTTTCTCCCTGCTAGTCACCGGAGAGTCTAATGATCCAGTTTCAGCCTCGCTTGGCAACAGGCCCCATGTCTAGGATCATCCCAGGGTGTAGTCGCTGAGAATGTGCATTTTCTCCTTGAGCTGCCTTCCACTCTGACTGACTCACTGTTCACAGTACTCAAGTGGAAGCTCCCGAGACTCACACTTGAAAAGGCAGAGGGCATGGGACTACATTTTATTTGCTACTAAGCATCTTGATAAATGGCTGGTTCTCTAATGTGGTGAAAAAAACATCTATTTTGTAGTCAAACAAACGTGAAGAAAACTATTATGCTCCAGAGCGTCAGTTTCCTCAGCCGCAATTAGGAAAAGAGGATGCGAACTGTGCTGTGGAGCCATCAGGAAGCTCCAACTTACGTGGAGTGTCACAGATCGTGCCTGGCAAAGGGTAGGTGTTTGGAGTGGCTCTGAAAATGAATTAAATTCAGGTAGAAAGACAGATATTGCCAAAGGTTTGGGGAGTGAGGCAGCATGCCTGAACTAGATAGAGCTGATGTTTTAAAGGACATAACTCGTTAGCAGGATATAAGTGACTCTGAGTCAGAATTTTACCCCACAACCTAAAATATCCAGTTCTTCAGAATACATTGAAGTATTTGCTGAGTGCTGATACTTCGGTTTTGTGCCAGATATTTAGAATAGTGTCCGAGTCGATAGGAGTCCAGCATAACCCTTTTGGAACTACCAGTGAACTGTGTTCTCTTTGGGGAGCTGTAAGAGGTGTGCCTGTCCATTTAAAGTGAAGTAGGTCAGTCTGATCAACAATCTGATATCATAAGGCTACAGAAAAGCCATTGGGTTGATTGGGTTGACTTTTTTTTTTTCCAAACTGGTATTTTTCTCTGAATAAACACAGCTGCCAGAGTCACAGTATTTTGTTGATTTTTTTCTCTTTTTTTCCTGCTTTTACTTTTTCCCAGAGAGGCTCTGCTTCCCCCAGGATATGTTCCACCACTCTCTGCACTGTGTGTTCACATCTCTCTGCATTTCCACTGACACTAATAGAACTGGAATATTGACTCTCCCCCCTGGTGGGTTGGCAGAGTGGTGCTCTGACCATACTGGGCTCAAGAAATCTATTTTGGGGGGACTCTGTGTCGTCAGCTCAATCTTCTGAGGCTGAAGGAGCACACTGCATATAGCTAACATTTTTTAAAAACTCATCTGCAAAGGGGTCCCACTGCTAAATTTTCCAGCTGACATGAAAACGCCCCATCAGGTCACATCCCTGTTGATAATGGATTCCTGAGAAGATCTGTGCCTGTGTGTGAGATGTTGCGGGGGGAGCATTTGCTCACGAATGTGTTTCTGGATTGGAAGTTGATTTTCAGCCTGTTTCGAGAACTCAGGCAACTTTTTTTATACTTGCACCAGGCTCATCATTGGAGCCTCAGTCACAGCCCAAGCTGTGAATGCAGCCATGTCGTTCCTAAGCAACCTCACAAATACAAAAAGCAACAATATTTGCCTGTGATTGTGGGGGCAAAATTTAATAAGGGAACAGATGGCACTTGGTAGCTCCCAGGAATTTTCAATACACATGCTGATATTGAAAGAGGTTGGGGAAAAATCAAATAGTACTTTAGTAGTATGTATTTTTTGAAATTGAGTACATACTTTGAGTGCTGAACAACATCAGTGTCGAAGTTTACAAACCTCAGGACTTAATAATTCTGGATTCAAATTCTTTGACATCCAGGGCTCATGATGAACATTATTACTTTTTTTTTTGCATCGATACATTCATCACCTTCCCCAAGATGGAGGCCGGACCATGACTTGAATTCTGTAACAGGTGGCAAAACTCCTACCACCCAGTGAGTCAGGAGTGAAGCACATTTTAAGCAAATGGTTTCTCCCCTCATAAGAGGTGTATTTCAGAGGAAACGAGCATTTTCAAATGAGAGTATGTCAAATATTAAGTAGTTTGAGTTTTCAGAAGATACGCTGTAAATGAGTAGAGTCTCATCATACAAACATTTAACATACATGAAACCATACACTCTCTGTCCTGTCTCATGGTATGAAAATATAAAATGATATTTTCATATGTGCACATGGGTGTATTTTATATGTTAACCTATATATTGTATACACATGTGATTCTACAGGATTGAATATAGTCAATCTTCGATATGTGTTTATGGAGAAGTTTTAGAAGTTTTTAAAGATAAAATCGACCTCGGATGACTCATGCCTATGCACTAATTTACATCCCAAACACTTTGGTATGAGGTTATCTTGCTTTAAATTCCTCCTTGTCATCTACAGATGCTTTCCCTCCCGTGCTTCCCATTCCCCAACACCCTGCTTTTCCTTGCTCCTCCTGCCCTGGCTCAGTCCCTCTCCCTCTTTCTCGGGTCTCTTCTTCTTTAGTCTCTTCCTCTGTGATCACTGATCACTTCAGCTATTGGAACTTTCTCCTCAGTTTATCTTCTAATGGGTAACTGTTCTTTGTATTATATGCTTGTTGTGCTTTGTTTTTATTCACTGCATATTTCTGGAGTGTCTGTTATAAGACAAGTATTAGAGGTAGAACAATGAATAAAATACAGACAGTCTCTGTACTACTTAATGAGCTTCCCATCTAGTAGAAAGTGAGAGATCATGGACGAGTAATAAGTACAATAAGTTATAACAAAATCTATGAAGAAAAGAAGGAGGCAGCTAAAGTACACAATAACAGGGAGCCCTAGTTAGGGTGAATAAGAAAGTTCTTTCCAAAGAGGTGGTATTCAAGCCACTACCTGAGCTCAGGATGTGCAGAAAACATCCATGAAGAAAAGTGAGGTCAGTGTGAGGTCAGGGGGTCAGAGATTTCAACCAACTGTGCTGTTCTGGAACAGCTAAGCCAACGTGTTTGGAGGCAAGTTAAAGAATAATGGGTCATGGCTTGTTTTTTTACAGTAGAGGATATGACTATGAAAGGAACTAATATAAAATAACTTGTATATTGCTTTGCTCCTGTAATTTTATTTAGAGAAAAAATTATTGCTAATTCAACAAATTAATATTTTTTTGACAGAGCAACATGTATTAGTTTTGAAAAGGCCACCAAGACCCTGATGAGGTGTGGTCACTGAACTTAATATGCATTAACTCTAATGGTTTCAGGAAATGCTGTCTGGCAGTCTCAGTAACCAGTTGCTATGCAATAAGCTGAATTTAGCCTGTAGCTATTGGTCCAGATGGGCAGACTACAGCTAGTCTTTTATTCCTCATCATGCAGAAGAGACTCAGGGCTGGGCATTTCTATACGACTTGGGTTAAGTCCTTTGTGACCACATGCAATAATACTTTTATTAATCACTGCCCAAAATATGTAAGAACCCCAAGGAATTTCACAGGTAAGAAGGAACAAATTAGGGTACCTTCCTCCCTAAATTTTTTATACAGATAAGCAAGCATTTCAGACTTACCACTTTCTGTTGTAAAATGTATGAGACCAGTCCAAACTAAATCATATCTTTTTTGTATATTTGATTTTTTACTAGTTTACATGGCCAAAGTGCAGAAAATGCAAGAATAGAAAACATTTTGTGTAGGATGGACCCAAGAGCCTGAACATCATCAGTTTCCTCTCTTACTCTCTGCCTGCATGTAGACTTGAGTCTTCCTGTTGCATTTGAGTTTGACCCACATCATTTTCTTTAGTCCCATGAAAATTTAGTGAGTACCTATATATGTGTAACAGGTTGTGGTAAGCTCTGGGTGTAGAGTAGTGCTGAATTAAGTCAGGTCAACTCTGTATATGAGTATGTAGATATTCATAAAGACAGAATTTAAATTAAAAATAAATGCATATATAATCAATTTCAAATAGCAATGTATTCTAAAAACGAATTAATGAAATATAAAGCAATGGTTTATAACTGGGGGAAGAGAGTGGTTTACTTTATATTGGGCGGTCAGGGAGACTTCTGGACAGTGATATCTAAGCTGAGCCCTGAGGGATGAAATAGAAGCAGTCATTCAGAATTCTGGAGCAAGATAATTCCAGGAAGAAGGCTCAGCAAATGTAAAGACTCTGAAATAAAAGTGATCAAAAGTGTGTAAAAGGCAGAGACCAGGGTGGAGCGAAATGATCTATGGGGAAAGTAGATCGATGTTGAAGTGACAAGGACCTATTATCTAAGGCCTAATAGTCCATGGTAAAGAGTAGATATTTTAGTAGGAAGTCGTTGGAAGATTTTTGGCCAAAACTGAAAGAGTCAGATTTTATCTTTAAAAACATATTTCTAGTGGAGAACAGACTGTAAGGGGTCAAGAGTCAAAGCAGAGGATCCAGCTAGAAGGTACACCCTACAATCCTCGTGAAAAGTTACAGAGGCTTGGACTAAAGCGAAAGTGGGTTTAAAGTGGTTTGGACTAAACTGGTGAGAAATTACTCCACTCAGCATATGTTTTGAAAGTAGAGTTAAAAGGACTTGCTATTGGATTGGATGTGGGAGCTCAGAGAGCAATAAGCTGTGCAGTTCACACGATCTTTCCCTCTGCAGGTGGTTGGTTGGAAGCGTGGTTAGTTGTGCCGTTTAGTTGGATGGGAAAAGTTGAGGGAAGGGCAGATTTGAGGGCTATTGTCGAAAGGAATCAAGAATCCCGTTTTGGATGCGTCAAGTTCAAGATGTCCATCGATCAGAAAGAGAAAAAGGACGAGTGGTCTGTAGCCATCAATGAAGAAGTCTGCACTGGACACAGAGATTTCAGAGCATCAATATTATAAATAAAAACATCATGAGGAACATGGCTAAGAGCAGTTCTTAACTTCCATCCATTTAGTTCAGGAATTCAGTGAGGAGTGAGAGCTTCTCAATCCAGTTTTCATTAGAAGAATCTTGGGTGGGGACTCTTATTGGTCTGGTTTGGATCGTTTGCCCCAAACCCTTGGCCTTTTTTTTTTTTAACCTGGGATAGTTGAGAGAAGATGGAGCAGCACACACATGCCAGTTGTATCTCTACTGCAGTGCAGAATGTAACAATAAGCCAGAAGGTGAAGTGTCAGTACATTTACCTCACCTTTTTTTCCCATGAGGCACTCCCTCCGTCAGTATCCTATTCCCTGTGTTTTAAAATATGAGAAGCTTCATTAAATAACAGTCTGCACTTGTGACTCAGACCAAGCATTTCATAGACAATCTAGATGAAATGTTCACAAACTTGGGCCCACATTACGATCACAAGGAGGACTTAGTGATTCTCAGATTGCGGGGCTATGCCCAGTTTCTCGTTCAGGAGTCTGGCCGAGCCCAAGCATTGGCTTTCCTGACAGGTGATACTGATGCTTTGGGGGGCGGGGAGCATGCAGTGGAGGGTGGGGCCACACTTTGAGAGTGACTGATCTAGATAACATAAACTAAAGAACATGGGTAATCAGTTACCGAGGCAAAAGGTCTGTTTTTTGCCTGACATTTATTTTCTGTTTTTCCCTCATATTGTGCATGTCCTTAATACCAATTTTTCAGATAATGGAAAAGTATACACTCCAACCTGTCATTAATATTTTTTCTACATAATTTGGAAGAGCTTAGTGATTGAGTCAGGTGCCTGTTGTTTTGTCCTGTGTGTGTGTTGTTACTTTATTAATCAGGGTTCTCCAGAAAAACAGAATCAATAGCACATATAAAAAAATATATATGCTAATATATATAGAATGTAGCTCATATAAAGAAAGTATATTATATATAGCATATATAATTATATAGAATATAATTAAAATGTACTTTCTATATATAGATTTTATATGTAGAATATATCCATTTTATGCTATATTAATATGGATATACTTATATATTCTAGATACATAATTTACTTTATTTTCTATATAGTTATAGATTCTGTATTATGTGACTATACGTATATAGTTTATATGTGCTAATATCTCTAAAATATCTATTATAGATATTATTATGTTTATGTATTATATCTATTTTTGATTATATATCATAGATATATGATCTCTCTATATTTTATACATGTATATATAATGTATATGTATTTTATGTTTATATATACAAAATATATAGAGAGATTTATTATGAGAAATTGGCTTACACAATTATGGAAGCTAAGTCCCAGGGTATCTAGCCATCTACAAGCTGGAGACCCAGGAAGGCGAGTGGTGTCATTCTAGTTCAAGCCTGAAGGTTTGAGAACCAGGGGAGTGGACTGTGTAAATCCCAGTCCGAGGGCAGGAGAAGATCTATGTCCCAGCTCAAGCCAGAAGAAAGACAGAAAAGAGGGGCAAATTCTTCCTTCCCCCACCTTCTGTTCTGTTCAGGCCCTCAGTGGACTGAAGGGCGCCCACCCACTTTGGGGCAGGCCCTCTACTTCACTGATTCAAATGCTAGTTTTACCTGGTAACAGCCTCACAGATGCTACAGAAATGATGTTTCATCTAGACACCCTGTGGCCACCCGAGTGGACCGTCAGGTTACTGTTAGCTAGTATTTTGCAGTTATTCTGCTCCTCAGAAAGTCTTCTTATGCCACGGGGACAATAAATCCAAGCAGCTGACCAATTCTGTAAGGAGGATAAAAAAAAAACCTGTTGGGATAGGAGCAAAGACAGAAGCATTATCACAGGGCACGCTGGGAGAGTTGATACCATTGTCTTCCGTTTCTCATAAACCAGTTATCCGTGAGTGCCAGGCCCTGTGTAAGGAGCGTTAGCTGAACTGCGTGTTTTGTCTGACTTGTTTACATTTTTTCCTCTGATCAGTTTTATTGGCGTACTTACAAGGTAGGCAAAATCATTTTAGGTGTAAGATATCAGACAGAGTGAATGAACGGAAAATATTTCACCCTTAAAAACTGTTTTTTGACTGAAGACAGACTCTCAGACTGGAATAGTTTCCTCTGTTTGCTCTTCAATCCGTACACAGCCACGGGCGAGGGACTCCCAATAAAGCATGTCGGCCCACACGATGGGCTGTGACTCCCTCTGCCTGGGCCTGGACTTTCATTTCCTGTGTGGCAGGCACCACCGTTTTCAAAAGCTCAAGCTAATTATGTGAGATTTATCTATATGGAAACACAGGGATTAAGCAAGCAGGAAAAAATAGAGAAAATTTGTTTAGCGGCTGTGTGTAACAAAGGATAATGAAAACAAGGGTAATGGGAAGCAAAATCTGTCCTGAAATAAACACCTAGCAGTGAAGGGCGTTGTGAGCATACCACTGGTGCTTTCACCCTGTCCCAACAGAAACTCTACCCATAACACAGAAACACAAAACGCACACGTTTGCCTCTAAGCCACTGCTGGAACTTCCATTAGCCTTATCTCTTTGACATACTTGTCACCAAGCTTCCTGGTTTTCTTGGTGTCGGATTATTCCTTAGTAGAACCATTGCTAAAACACCTTACTATTGTGGTATGCTAATTTTTTGTAGTGTTTTAAAAAATTACTTTAACCTGCAGATAATTATTTATAATTAACGGTTTTGTCTGTAAGCCTTAATTTTATTTGTCCACCCTGTCGACACATGCGCACACACACACAGAATTAGTTGTTTTCCTCTTATTTCCTAATTATGCATTATAACCTGCTCCAGTTTTCATGTTAACACAATTACTTTGCTTTGTCTGGAGGAAAAAGAGATTCCAGTGTTTTATTTTCCTTAATATGGAGTTTTAATTTCCTTAATTTGCCATCTTAATATTCATCTTTTCTTTTCTATACTTAACAGATTTTGCCATATGTAATGTGCTTCCCTGTATAATGTGCACTCAAGTTTTTGGCCCCAACTTTCAGGGAAAAAATATTTCATTTTAATATTTGAATTCAATTTTTTATTTACTTACATTTAGAAACAAAACTGATTATCATATTCCAGGCTATTATTTTGTATGCAGGTATCATTATTGCTTTCTGGAGTTACAAGTTTAATTCATAAGCATACTAAAAGAATTAAAAACATTTATATAGATACAGAATTAGTACTACCCATGTATAATGCACATCTTTGTTTTTCTATGAAAAATTTGGAGGAAAAGTGCACATTATACATGGCAAAATACGGTATTTGTAATATTTATCATCTATGCTAAACCTAATGTTTCAAACATAAGAAAGGAATCTTACAAGTGCCACATCATCATCATCTACTATTTATTTGGATGACAGGCCTTTTGTAATAAATCAAATAAAAAATGTCTGTTATTTGTGCAGGTTAAGGCAATTTTAATGTTTTTTCAGAATTTAGTTAGCACGACCTCTTCATCTTTATCTACCATTTTTCTTCCAGAACATCCAGTTCTTCAATGTAAAGACATCCATTCTGCTTTCAGAGGTAGCTCCATGGTGCCCTGGCCCAGTGGCACAGGTGGTTGGAATGTCATCCCACACATCGAAAGGTTGAGGGTTCAATTATAGCTCAGGGCAAATATGTTGGTACGCGTATGGGAGGCAACTGATAGATGTTTCTCTCTCTCCTTTGTTTCCTCTCTAAAATCAGTAAACATATCAGGTAACAATTAAAAAAAAAAACCAAGTAGCTCCCTGCTGGGTATCAGTATGTCTGGGTATCAGTGTATCTGTAGTGGAGTAAGGTGGTCTGTGGTCTATTTGAGAGTGGCAGTTAAATCGTGGAAATATCAGGGGGCGGGTGATGGGGAGCACTTTGTGAAACGTGTGATTGTCTCACTACCATGCCGGGCACCTGAAACTAATACAAAATAACATTGAATGTAAATTATACTTGAAAAATAAAATTAAAAAATAGTGAAAAGAGTTAGGGTTAGACAGACCATACAGACCCCGGGATAGTGCCCTTCCTCACTAAGGCAGCTGCTCTGAAATTGTCGCTCATGGTGCAGAGACCATTGTTCATTTGAGGTCTGAGGACCTGGAGGAGGTGTCCGGCCCCGAGGTCAGGGTGAGGGGCCTGCCCAAGTCCCTCAGGCGCTCTTTGGTTCCCTGTAACCCTTCTCTGCTACAGTTTCCTCATCTGCCCAATATAAAGGAAAAATTATTTAAGGGGGTAAATTGCTAAGAAGACTAAATGAGAGAAGAAGAAAGAATGCAAAGAGAAGAAAGCAGTAAGAAGGAAGAATGCAAATTATATTTTTATGTCACTGTAATACAAAACTTAACCAATTGAATGTTTTGGTGAAACCTTCGTTTTGAATGTTGGAACTACCAACAGCACTGCGCCTGGACAGGTGGTTGGAGAGCGTCCTCCTGGAAGCATGTGATTTTGAGTTGCACTTACATTATAAGCACAGTTTTTACATACGTTAAACAGTTTGTGAAGGGCGCACCTCAGAGCACCTCCAGGTTTCTTCTCACTTGCCTTCATCCTGCCGCATGCCTCCAAGACCAAGGCTGATCTGTGCAGATGCCACGAACGAGCTCTCTCGCATTCTGGCTTCCTATTGGGTTTGGCAACAGTGGGCCCTGGCCATAGTTTAGAGGGAAAGAGAAAAGTAAAATTGAGGTATTCTTCCTAGAGAGCCCTTCTTACAGAGCCCCTCAGGCTTGTTCATCTCTTTTTAAAAATTTTCTTAATTTTTTCTCTTCACCTGAGGTCATTTGTAAATTGCTTTTAGAGGTAGAGGAAGGGAGGGAGAGAGAGAAACATTGATGTGAGAAACATTGATTGGTTGTGGGTCATATGCGAATGGCCCAGGGATGGAACCTGTAGCCTAGGCATGCGCCCTGGCCAGGAATCAAGTCCACAGCTCCTCAATCCCTCAGTATGAGAGGACGCTCCAACAAATTGAGCCACACAGGCTAAGGCTGACTTGCTCATCTCGTGACCAAAATAAAAACTCCTGAAAGACAAACTCTCCACTCAACTTTCCTGCTTTCTTTGAGTTACATGTCACTTCCTCTTCCCTCTCCTTTAGATCTGGAAGTGGTCATTATCACCCACGTTGCTCACCCTGAGGTCCTGCACTGTCATTGTGGTTTCCTTATGTGTACCCTGCACTAGGGACCACATTGGATTCCTCAGAGTACCTCCTAGTGTTTTTTTTTTCTCCTGCCTGGACAGGGAAGATAAATAGAGGTAAATGGAGAGGGAAGTTTAATGTTATAAACTATGTCCAAAGATAGTGTACATATGTTTTGGTCCTCTGGATATTCACTTCTTTGGGGAAAGAGACAGGTATACAAATAAATATTTCCAAAAGGTGCTCAAAGACTCCAAACTGGGGCTGCAGAGAGGCCCTAGTGGCCTACAGTCCCCAGAAGTGGCAGTGGCAGTGAAATTGATCATTTTTGCATCCCAGCCTCAGGCGGACCCGTTCCCGTTAGACGTCTGTCACCTGCACTACTGCAGTGGACTTCCAATTACTCCCTCTGCTGTCCCTCTGACAAAAACCACTCATCTGTTTACATCGTTCAGTGATGTATTTCATTGGTTTTGGTATAAACTATAATCTCCTTTCCATGAAAAGTATGCTGTTCTCCAAATCTCGCTCTTGTTTACTGCCCTGGTTTCACCGTGAACCCCACTTGGATGTAGCAATTCAGCAACATTGAAGGGCTGGTGATGTCCCAGAAATGCTTTCTGCTAATTACCATCTGTATGTCTTTGCTATTGCTATTTCGTCACCTGGAATTACTCTGCTGTCCACCTGTTGATTTTTTTCCTCATTACCTAATCATAGCTCATTAAACTTCAAGAACTTTTTTGAAAATTCTCCCACTACCCTCCTACCTTCTGTGATTCATAGTATCCAGAGTACTTACCATTGTTCTCCGGGTACTTACTATTCTTTACATCTGATACATTGTATCATTTTTATCCCCTTAGATCTGTCTTAAATTATAAATCCAGTAAGTGTGAACACCAGCCTGATACTTTCAGACATCATCAAGATTAGATCATTAATTTGTCTTTAATTGACTCAACTGATTAATTGAATTATTTAATAGAAAACTTCTTATAGATAATAAATAAGTAAATAAATTGGCCAATTTAATTAACTGAATTCATGGCTTCTAACACTCTGATCTTACCAAACACAAAACACCCATCCTGAGGATAGAGCAAAAGGCACCCATGGAAAGCATTGCCTACAGCTCTGTTGTGAGGCAGGGTGTTCACTATTTGATGTGCAGCTGGTACTCAGCTTCTGTTTTCTTTGCCGTGAAAATCACGACCCAGACATGTCACTCCATTGAGCCCGTGCCCAGGAGTAAGACTCCCTGGGATTTCACTCTGGCCTCCCAGTTCAGCAGCTGTTCAACGTTAGTCAGGCCACTCCGAACCTCTAAGTTTGTTTTTCAGTAGATTGATTTGGAACAATATTAGCCTCTGCCTCAAAAATTTGCTTTGAGGGTAGTAGTGTGTAAACTGGCAGTGTAATAATTTAAAACATGGGAAAATAAATAATATAGGATTACTAACCTGTATTATATCCTCAAAAGATTTCTATGTGAATTAAAGACCTAAGTATAAAATCAAGCTTTAGTATTTTTAAGAAGAATACGGGAAACAATCTTTATGACCTCTAGACAGGAAATGGTTTTAAAATAGACACCATAAACACAAACCAGAAAGAGTTATAACTCTAAGTATTATCATTAAAAAGTTTATCAAAAATATTTTCAAAAGGAAAAAAATCCAAAGACTGAAAGAAGATATTAACAATACAAATAATTAACAAAAGATCAATATTCATAATAAAACAACCCAACATATTGATAAGGAAAACATAACAGTCTGTTTATAAGAATGACAAATGTAAAAACAGAAATATAGAGGAAATCACTTGAATACCAAATCAACATGAAAAAAATGTCCTCCATCTCAGCAGTAATGAGATGGCATTTCAACACAATTAAATTCTGATGTGCACCCATCACATCTGCAAAAATGTCAAAGTTTGATAATGTTAATTGTTTAAGAACATGTGGAAGAAAAGAAACCCTTACGCATCAGTGTACCAAAGGAGGAGCAAACTGGCAATGCCTAGTGCAGCTGACGGAGTGTAAGTGTAAGGGCAGTTGAAAATCTTCACTGCCTCTGTGCATCCCAGTTCCTAGGTTCATGTTCAGAGAAAGCCCTGCGCACTGGCGTGTGGGCAGTGTGTAGCATGCAGACAACATGTAGAGAAACACTACATCCAGTACTGGGTGAGGGAGCCTCAACAGGGAAAGCAATGGTTACATGAACCAAACTGTTTTCTTAAAATGACATAGATAAATCAAAGGTGATGCTTTATTAAAATTGAATAATATACAGTCTTGAAGCTGAAGGAATCACAGCTATATATATCAAAACGGTAAATATCATAGTCTTGTGTTTGAGTGACAGACTTTTTTGAAAAAGACATAAAGCGTAGTGCTCTATATGGAAGTTGAAATATACTAAACATTGCTTTCTGTTGCTTGAGATAAACACAGATAGTAAAAGTATTTAAAAGTAATGGAGATACTGAACTGTGAACATTAGTTACTTATGGCTATGCAGTGAAGAGAGTACATTAATGGAGTTTCAGCAAATCTTAATTCTGTTTTCAATAGGTTCTTTCTTGATGTGGGTGTTTTTAAAACTTATTCTTAATTTTTTCTACAGATTGAATGCCATCTTATAGTTTAACGAAGGTGCAATAAAGATTTGAGTGAGAATTGAATGGACTAACTTGGTGTTAAATTCCTGTACAATAGGCATTCAAGAAATTTCAGTTTCCCTATGTTTCTTCAGTCTTATAGGTAGGAATCACTTCCTTCTGCCTTCTTTCGTATTCTCTATTTCTTGATAAGTGGGGAGTGTTGGGGTAAATATATGGGTTCTGGCCTGTGGCCTGACTCAAATTTTGATGTCAGTCAAACTTGACCTGACATCTAAGGTCCATTTAACCTCTTTGAGTCATGGCTTTCATCATCTAAACATCAAGGAGAGACGTTGTTTTTATATTGAAATTTTAATTTTGTGTTAATTTGGTTCAGATAGAATGTTTAGTATAGTTTTTGGCCCAAAATAAGAATTCATTAATGTTATTGTTATCAACCAGCAACTACTACACTGCTGGTTAATGATATAGTGAAGTCTCCTCAGAGTAAGAACTGTCATTTATGAGTACTTGTTATATGTCATGTGCTGTGTGAAATTACATCTTTTTATGTATTACCTCTTTTAATACCCACAAGTTGGCAGTTAGATACTATCATTATCCAATTTACAGATGCAGAAGTGGAGCCCCGGGGCCTAAGTGGGCCCAGATATAAACTGAAGAATCTGGATACAAATTTGTCTGGTTGACTCCAAAGCCCAGTGTTTTTTAATCCTTAAGTTCTCCTGTACACTAGTTTTATGCTATTTCTTGGATGTCATCCTGCTGCCTTACAAGTACATGGTAATGACAGAATAATGGAATGGTGGCTCTCACCAACAGTGAAGACATTGTCTCAGGACATGAGGGATCCCTTTATTTCTTGCCTTCTTTCTAAGGGTTGCTGCTTGCTGTGTCCCACAATGGCACTACACATAGAGACGATTATTCGTGCAGATATTTCCTACTGGGGTTTGATTCAGCCAGTTGGTCCAGCAGTGCTTTTACATAGAGATCTGCTTGGAACAAAATTAGGGTGGAAGTCCATCCGAAACGTTTCTGTTGCATGTGATGATGTAACTGGCAATTTGTTTGGACTTAACTCTGTTTGATTTTTAAATGAAATACTATTTGGGGTTTGTATAGTGAAAAAATAATCAGTGAAACCAGATGCTTGGCATTGGGGCAGGAAATGACCAGCTGACTTTTATAACTCTCAACCAGAGGTTTAGACTATGTTTTTATTTTATGAAAAGGACATCTTACACAGTCTGAAAAACAGATCAGAGATTTCCAGGAGATGTGTGTGTGTTTATGTGTTGGGAGGGGAATATATGGCGTTCATTCAGAATTCTACGGTCTGCATTCCTCAAGTCCTGTTTCATCAGAGTTGAGAGACACGGAAGACACTGTCTGGAAGGTAAGCAGGCTCTCAGTCTCCCCATCATCCTAATCACACAGGTCCTGTATCAGAGAAAGCAGAACCATTCTGTATTTGGTTGCTCAGATTTGTTTTGACATTCTGTAGGTCAGATAAGGCTTGTATAAAATCTTGTTATGGCCATGATAGATGGACCCTTAATTTCAATAAGGGTTCTTAATAGCTTGCATGTTTATTAAATTCTGCTTTAACTTAAAAAATAAGAATAAAAAGAAATTCTGTAGGCCAGGATTCAATAATGTTATGAATATTAATAGAAAGACAATTGGGGGGGATTGAATGTGGGAGGTGAGGGTGGGTAGGGCAGGGAAGTGTAATGGGGGGAAATGGGGACAAGTGTCATAGAACAGCAATAAAATAAGGGAAAAAGGAAAGAGAAAGTGCAAAGGACTAGTATTTGGTTCATAGTAGCTGAGACCTTATGGTGAGGCAACTAATTATGTCCAAACTTTGCCAGACTCTAGCTACGTGTAATGCTTTTAGTCTGCCATGCTTTACCAAAGTGTGCTTTTCCCCTTGGGTGTTCAAAGCTATGTCATGTGGCAATATTTTCCTGATTTTATTTTCACCCTAAGCTGAAACACCTCAAGTTTTTGTCATCAATAATACCTACTTTTTAGTTGCAGTCATCTTCCAATGATGTTTGCCGATGGCATGAATACAGATCTGCCATCAGCTAAATCCCTACCCCATCCCTGCACCGTGTGGAGGTTTAAACATTTCATGACATGACACATTGCTATGCATCTTTCTTATCATCTTACTTATCATCTTATATTCATACTCTCCATGGTCTCTGGATAAAGTGATTTTATTGTATCCATAGTTATAAATCTTTGAGAATATATATATTTTAAAATTTAGATGATTTTTTGGATTACTTTTATCCATGTATTTTGAATTAATATAGCTTGCAAATTGTGTTTCTTTTTATATTTAACAATTAAAAATAGCTAAAACACTAGCAAATAGTTCATTCATTGAGTAAATGGTTTCAGTGGCAATAATAAATTCACTTGAATAGGAGAAATAATAAAATCAAAAGAATAACTACTGGGTAATCATCAGAAAATCTGTGACCATTGGGGCTATGATGTAGAAATCCAAAATCACTCAGAGGCCAAATCTTAAAGAAGATACATCCTCTTATTAGTCCATATGGAATAGGTCCATAGTTCCTAGAATATGGATAATTCTCTAGATTATCACCTTCTAACCAAACATAGCCCACTGGCACATAACTATGGCTTTTAAAGAAATCTGGTGAGGATTTGGTCCCTTCCAAATCAATTACTCTTTTATAAATGTTTGATTTGGGGTCACTTGGGCTTTTTGCAAAAGCAGTGTCACCTGTTCGGATACTATAAAAGTATCAGTTAAGGTTTTCTGCAAAGACAGTATCTGAATTTTGAATTAGCCTCCACTGATGGTCCAGAATGCATAACACCGCCAATGTATTCAAAAGCACAGTGAGCGATGCAGCCACACTGGATAGTATAGCCAGCAAGTTGAAAGTCTTTTCCCAGAACCCCACAAAGCATATTTGTATGTAGACTCCACCACCATTGGCCACAGGTCTGTTTGATGCTTAGGGTACTTGCAGGACTTCCAGTTAAAAGTATGGAAAGCAAGTCTTAAAGCATATATAGGTGACCCACAGTGTCAGGATTCCCGGGTCCTACAGAAATCCTGACAATATATATTTTTATTTTTTAAAAGACTTTATTGACTTACTTTTAGACAGAGGTGAAAGAAGGGAGAAAGAGAGGCAGGGAAACATTAATGTGTGGTTGCCTCTAATGCACCCCTCACTGGGGGCCTGGCCCACAACCCAGGCATGTGCCCTGACTGAGAATCAAACTGGTGACCCTTTGCTTCATAGGCTGGCATTCAATCCACTGAGCCACACCAGCCAGGGTGTGATAATATATATTTTTAAATAGCATTTGTTTTAGAAGCATTTCAGTTACCCAAAATGATCTCAGTAAGTTTATGGATTAAGAGTCAAATAGATTGTTTTGTAGAATTTTTGAACTCTTATTGAACTTTATTTGAATGAAGATAACTACACCAGTATCATCCATTTTCAAAGTCCTATTACTGGCTTTCTTATGAACAAATCTTAAAAACGTGTTCATTGTTGTTGTTTGTTGTTGTGCTCGATAGTGAGAATTTTACCAGAGAGACACCACATCAATCATTTGTTCAAAACCTATTATGTCCCACATTATTGATTGAGCAATGAAGATACAACAACAGACAAGACAGGGTCCTTACAATTAGGGAACTTATATATTTGTGGAGAAAGAGGGCATCTGCTCCCTGAAATGAAGCAGTGAGCCCATTGTTTCCAAACAGAAAAAGTTGTAGTACCTTTAATGATGTGTGTATAAAGTTTCTTGTCAGTGTACCCAAAGAGATGGGGTAAGCCTTCCATTTCACAGCTAGGAAGGAGCATGCTGAAGTCCTTATTGAGAAGGAACAGTACTATATATGGTTCTGAATACTTCCAGTAACTACAGAGTAGATGGGAACAAAACACTACTGTTTATTCAACTGCTGGACTAAAATTTTTAAAACTTCCTTACTACCAACTGGCTCATTTCACTTAGCATAATACTCTCCAGTTCCATCTATGCTGTCACAAAAGGTAGGAGCTCCTTCTTTCTTTCTGCTGCATAGAATTCCATTGTGTAAATGTACCGTAGTTTTTTGATCCACTCATTTACTGATGGGCACTTAGGCTGTTTCTAGCACTTGGCTGTTGTAAATAGTGCTGCTGTGAACATAGGGGTGCATAAGTTCTTTTGGATTGGTGATTTGGGATTCTTAGGGTATGATCCCAGCAGCAGAATTGCTGGGTCAAAAGTCAGTTCCATTTTTAGTTTTTTTAAGGAAATTCCATACTGTTTTCCATAGTGGCTGCACCAATCTGCATTTCCACCAACAGTGCATGAGGGTTCCTTTTTCTCCTCACCCTCACCAGAACTTGTTATTTTTTGATTTCTTAATGATGGCCATTCTGACTGATGTGAGGTAATATCTCATTGTGGTTTTAATTTGCATCTTTCTAATAGCTAGTGATGTTAAGCATCTTTTCATATATCTATGGGCCATCTGTGGGTCCTCCTTGGAGAAATGTCTATTCAGGTCCTTTGCCCATTTTTTAAAAAACATATTTTATTGATTATGCCATTACAGTTGTCCCATTTCCCCCCCCCTTCATTCC
>PVKM010018709.1:0-24818 GCA_004027735.1 Carollia perspicillata | reverse complement strand
TTTTTTAAGAGAGGAAGGAAGGGAGAGGGGAAGGTGGAGAGAGAAACATCATTGTGAAAGAGATATATTACTTGGTTGACTCCCATATGCACCAGACCAGGTATCAAACCCACAACCTAGATAATGTGCCCTGACCAGGAATTGAACTCACAATCTCTCAGTTTATAGGATGACACTCCAACCAACTGAGCCACACCAGTCAGGGTTTAATTTGTTCTTATTTGTAAATTAAGGAGGTTAGATAAAAATGGGTCTAAAGGCTCTTGTAATTCTGATGTATTGTGATTCTTCAGCACCTTAGGGAAAAAAAGCCACCAAGTCATTTGAAAAAGCAATCTGATGAAGTAGATTTGGTTGTACTGAGAAAACAAAAGCAAAAAAAAAAAGTTGACTCTCACATATTTATTCATTCCATGAACATGTGGTAGGTCTAGCCTGTGGGCCAGCTGCCTTGGGTGTGAGGCCCAGCGTGAGATGGATAAAGTTGAGGAAGGGACACAGGGTTCTCCCACCTGCCAAGATTCAAGTTGAACCACTTGTAAGCTAATAACGTTTAGAAAAATATGTTGCCATAGACATGGGTGAGGAAGCAGCTTTGCTTAGTGGACCAAATAAATAATCAGTCAGGAGCACCTCGGCGCTCTAATCCAGCTAGGCAACTGCCCCGGCAATGTCGTTTAACCTCTTCATGCCTCAGTTTCACCAGCTGCACCTGGCAGATAAGGCCAGGGTGCAACACGAAGTGCCTGGAAATGGGAGGAGCCCAACTGGAAAGAGTCAGATGGAGATGCTCGGAGGTACTGGGGTGGGGAGGGGCTGCAGCCAAATCCTGAATTACTTCTTCCTAAAGCGACTCAGAAGACAATCTGTTCATTTGTTTATCAAATTCTGTTTCTCTGCATTTCAGTTTTCTAAGAGCTTATGTCAAAAGAGACATTGGAAAGTAGTTAACTTCAGATATTCACTCAGAGTCAAGCAGCTGACTGAGGGGAAACACGATCTGTGATGTTCTCCTATTAAGTGTTAGAAACTCCTCCGAGTATTGTCTCATTTGAAATTCATAAGAGACCTAGCTGGTTGACGTTATTGTCCCCGTTTCCAGTTAGGAATAAACTGGAGTACAAATAGGTTGTACTAACTCGGTGGTTCTCAAACTTGGCTTCGCAGTGAAAACACCTGGAGAATTTTGTAAAGCTATCGATGCTTGGTCCCACTCCAAGATATTCTGATTTAATTGGTTTGGAGAGCAACTCGGGCACCTGGGGCTCTAAAGTCTCCCCAGACGATTTTGAATGTGCAGCGAAGTTTGAGAACCACGAATAACTGACTCGAGCTTACAGATCTAATAAGGTGGAAAAGCCGGTTCCGCTGACCCCAGGGCCAGCTTCCTCCTATCAGGAGTCACCTCGGCCTGTACCAGCTCAGATCTCTGAAGACATTTTCATCTGCAGCCGGAAAGGCTGGTTCCTGAGAAATAAGCAAAGGCTCAGAAACGTGGCATTTAATAGTCATCCAAAGTCTAGACAGGATGGAGCAAAGGAGCCAGGGACAAATCTGCCCGGCTCTCAGGAGCCATTAACGAAACAGAAACAAAGACAGTTTTGAAGAATATGGATTGGATTGAGAGGGCTTTCAAATGGTGTACCAGAACACCTGGAGGAATAAGCACCTTTAAGGCATAAATGTATTACCCCAGCAGGACTGTAATGGAATTGGTTCAAAGGCCACTTTCACTGAAGCAAATTAATGACACAGGCCAGCTGCAGTGTTGTTAATCCTTAAGAGTGTTCTTGGACCCGTGGTTCCGAGCATCGGAACCACCTGGGAAGCTCGTTAACACCCAGACTGCAGGGCCAGAGTTTCTTACCAGCAAGTCTGAGGAGGGGGCCTGGGAACTCGCATTTCTAACAAGTTCCCAGATTACGATGCTGGTCTGGGGCCACGTTTAGATGATTTCCTTCCTCGAAGTGACACATGGTGATACTAACCTCTAACCATTTAACTGCAGGCTCGGTGCCTAGCAACTGCTTTCACTTCTGTGTCCGCTGTAGGAGCTTCACTACAAAACTGGTCCGCGAGGCCACGGCTCCCAATCACAGAACACTGGGTGACTGCACGGAGCACCACCCTCAGGCCGCCACTGCGGGACTGCAGCAGCGCCAGCAGATGAGACGGCAATCTCGCCCTCTTTCTAAAGCGGGTGTGTGTGGGGGGTTGGGGGGAGTGGGGGGGGAACGGATGGGAATCGAATAATTTGCTGAAGATGTCAGTGCTAGGACAAACAATGAGGTGACCGATATGCACCCCTTTTCACCTATAAAAGTGGTGATTTCTTAGGGTTCCTGTCATCGCAGAGTCAAGATTCTCACCTCAGGAGGCCAGGTTCCACAGCCTGAGCTTTAACCCAAGTTCTCCGTCTCCTCCCAGTTAGGGCTCTCTCCCAGGCCGTGTGTGTTATGTTATTGGAAGTAAGGGTCGTAGGTGTGAAGCCACACTCTCCCAGGCACGGGCTGCCTGACCCCAGGGAGTGGTGCCTATCACTGACTGCCTCTTAGAATAAAACTGTGCTGATGACATGCAGAGGCTGACAAGGGCAACACCCACCCCGGGCTCCTGGCGAGCTCAGCTGGAGTCTGTCATGTCTCCAGCCTCTTCCCTGCCGACGTCTTAGCATGAGACTTAGAGACGGCTCTGCTGCGGGGCTAGGAGGTTCTCGAGAGCACAGTGGCAGTCACCCAGCTCTTCCAGACAGCCAAGGAAGACTCGCTCCCTCCCACTTCTGAGTATCGTAGGAGTGGAGTTCAGGAAGAGGGGCAGCAATGAGGACTCCGCTCACACAGTGATGCTCAGATGGGGGCAATTTTACCCCCGTGGGACGACTGGCAATCTCTGGAGACACTTTGGATGGTCAAGAGCGAAAGTGGGATGCTACTCCCATCAAGGAGTTAGAGACCAGGCATATTTCTAAATGCCACGCAACACAAAGGTCAGACCCCACACACAGGATTACCCAGCCCCGAATGTCAGTAATGCCGAAGTGGAGGACCCTGCACCAGAACAGTATCACACATGGCTGGGTATTTCCTGTAGCACCATCGTTTCTGGTTGTGTTGCAGGTGAGCCAGGTTTTAGGGTCCTTCAGCCAACTCTATAAAGCTACCTGTACCCTTCAATAACGAAGAAGGATGTAGCTTGTCCTCACAAGCAAGGGCGGCATTCCCAGTACTGCACAGATAGTACCAGGGCAGCACGGTGCTATCCAGGTGATGCGTGCATCGTCCATGGGGAACACGGAAATCACGGTAAGTAGGCAAAGTAACCTAAGTAACTCTCTGATCCGGGTAAGTCTACATCTCCCAATTGTCTTAACGATCACTAATGTTATGATGCACATGTTTCGGCACGACAGCAGCATTTTTCACCTTGATGTGTTTTCTGCCGAATCGTCCCAGTTGCACTCTTGGAGCCACATGCAGGTTAGAATCGGGGCAGAGCCAGACAAGTGGCAGGAAACACAAGCAATGATACCCTCTGTCTGCTGGGTTTAACCTTCTTAGCCACAAAGCCCAAACTTATGCAAAAAAGTTGGCTCGAAGGAGAGCAAAGTGTATCCCAGGAAACTGAACCGACATTCAGAAGCAGGCAATGAAATCCTGCTCGTGTTCTGAGGCCAGAAACACAGGTGGTTCCGGTTACCAGTTCTATAATTGAGAATGATAACAGTATTAAGCTCATTTTATGAAGATTAAATGAGATGATCATTTAGGTATTTAGCGTGGCACCTTGGCACATTGTAAATGTTCAATAAATGTTAACACCAACATTAATAACAATAATATATCTCAGAAACCACTTTGGCCCTGAGCTAACACAGTGGTAAAGACAAGATAATAAACCGACTTCACAGGTTTGCGTGTGTAGGACTCTAGGGAGTTCTTGAGTATTTCATAGGTGCTCTCAATAAATGTAAGTTCTCTTTCTTCTTTCAAGTGCTCCTTTCTTCCCCCTCCCGATTCTGACACCCCCCCGTTCTCCACGCATCTCCCACCTGGGAGAGCAGCTCAGGGTGAAGGCCTCGGGCCCATGACATAGGACACCTGCCTACTGCCAGGGCCCTGATCCCTGTTTTACCTCCCACCTCCTGCTGAGCGCAGCCCGAACCCTCCGCCACCTCCTTCCACTGCCTGACAGGCTGTTTCCCATCCCACTCCTGTCCTCCCATGTTGACAAATTTGCAGCCAGCAGATTACATTCACAGTGTGAGGGAATCATTACCACCTGCTAATGTTTTTATAGAATTTCATAAACTTGGTCATTCATGAATCCTTTACAGTACTTTATTCCAATGAAGAGTTCACAAATCACTCAAATGCTGGCAAAATGCATAATAATGAGTAATATTTCAGGAGGCTTTGCATTAATATGTCAGCTTCCAGTACTCCAAGAGCTAAATTATTTTGCCAGGTGCCACTTCAGGTCAGAAGCCTGGAAAGCCCTTCTGGGAGCCGGGGCAGGGAGAGTGGGCAGGTGGCAGTGGGTCATGGTATAGGAGGGTATTTAAGAAGAGACAGATCATGCAGCCAGTCAGCCCCCCTTTCCAGCCCCACTAGGTGGAGGTCCTGGGAAAGAGGCCCAGGAACTCACAGATTGGATATCAGAGTCTAGCTGGAGGTAAACCAGGAAGAAGTGTTTCTCAGTGATTGAAAATGCAGGGTTTTAGAGGTGGAGAGCAACAGATATGGATTCCACATTCAATACGCACCAGCTGGGAGACCTTGGAAAAGTTATTTAACAGTTATTTGCTTGTCTGTAAAACGGTGTTATCACCTTCTTTTTAAGTCTCCTGTGTGAAATGGATTAAATAAGAAAGCGCACACGGAGTGTTCAGCACGGTGTCAGCCGTGTAGTGTTTAATAAACAGCAGCTGTAATGATGACACGCAGGGGCCCAAGGACAAATTTACCCCAGATTATTTCTTACTGCGTAGTTCCCCTGGGCTTGGTTCAGAATGCTTTCCTGTTGGATTTGGGAAATGTTAGCACACTAGCGTGGACTTGCATGTGAGGAGCACTTAACTTAAAAATAAACGACAACAACATTGGAGCAATTATAATGGCAAGCCATTCGCCCACATGCACTGTGCACTTTAAACTTGTAAGAGGGGAAAGCACAATGTGGGAATTGGAGACCTGAGACGCAGCAGTCTGAAGACATGTTTGCTACCAGCCATAATGCCCATCATGAACATGATGGACCCAACTGTTGCACTAAGGCAGCAAATTGTTTCTAAACAGGCACTTGAAGTGGACCAGAACGGTAGCATTCTTGTGCTCGTGTACGAGTGAGACAGTAACCGAGTACTCCCAAATCGGAAATAGCAGGACCAAGCACAGAGCAACAGGGGACCTTCCTCAGCAAGGACCCAGAGAAAACAACAAAGACAATGGAAGAGTGAAAGGCAGGGGTATGGCTTTTGGAAGGGGACGCTCACGAGGCTGGTGAAGCGTGGCGGAGAACCAGGCCGCAGTCTGGCCGCTGTCACCCGGTGCTTTGGTGAGACACTGCATTCCCACCAAGCACCAGCAGTCCCCACTGGGCACGTGTGGCTCTGTGTGAACCAAGCTACGCAATGAGCACAGCACAGCTTCCTGGCAAGCCCCCGCACACACCGGTGAGAAATTTCAGTTTATTTTGAAACTAAGCCTAGGCACGAAAATGAAAGCCACAGGGTGGCAGGAACCCTGGTGCGTCTTGTTCCCCAGCGTACTCTCCTAGCACCCCAGAGAGGGGCTGCTCACCTCATAGATACCCAACCAAGCATGTGTAGACAGGATCGATGATCGATCAATGTGTTATGAAACTATTAAAAAACCCTCAAGCTTACTCAGGGAAAGTTCATGCTTGAGATGGGCTGACTGGGCTACAACTCAGAGTGCCTGGAGTTTCCATTTACCTCCCCCAGCCTTTCACAGACAGTATCCACCTGTCACTCAGGTAGTGAGGTTATACAGTGCTTACTATGTTTCTGGGCTTGTTTTCAATGCTTAACATGCCTTAACTCATTCGACTGACTAAAACCCTGTGAGATCAGTATTATTGCTATTCCCACTTTACAGGTGAGAAAGTTGAGGCAGACACCCTGCCCTAGTTCCCACAGCTAGTCCCTGACAGCCATGATTTGAATGCAGCCATTGTGGCTGCCTGCAAAATTGTATTTTTCACTGCTATGGTACCATGTGGCTTCACTTTACAGACAAACACAAGAAACTCTAAGCTTGAGATTAGGCTCTCTTTTACCAGCTGGTTAACAATGACTAATACCAGCTAATAATTTCATCTTTCATAACCCTCAGAGGTGCTAGTACTATCCCCACTTTGTGGGTGAGAGTTACAAGTTCAGAGAGGGTTAGTGTTCGAATTCTTTTCCCCACCCTTCTGACTGCCCCAGGGGGCTTTCACGGTCCCTGGAGATCCGGGCCAGTGCCATCTAAGGAGAATGTTCACACTGAGGCAGGTCCTGGATTATGGTGACCAGAGGTCTCTCGAATGTGGAAGGACGCCCAAAGGGGTGCCTTTGATTTTTAAACCACATTTGGTTCCCACAAACACCAGGCAGCCATGGAGGCATCCGAACTGCTGCTCAGCTCTTCAAACAGCCCCTGTGGTGTGAGCCCCAAAGGCATCTTGCAGCCGCTCATTCACCAGTTCTCATTCCCAACAACCAGCCGTTTCCACTTTCTCTGTTTGCAGGCTACAGAACACTCCCAAGAAGATCCTCTTCATTGCTTATCTTGTAGCCTTAAATCCACCAGGGAGCTATGGAGATCCAGCTTTGTCCAGGAATCTCTCTCTCTGGTACTTAAAAAAGGGGCAATGAATGTTAATGATGTTTGGTTCATGTCAGGATAGAAGAAAAACCTCAAGTCTGCAGTAGATGTCAACCTTCTCATGGTTGAAGGCTGGAAATTGACATTAAAAACTTGTGGAACTTAACTAAAACATTAAAAATATTCAGGAAAAAACTAGTAAGAGCAGCTATGATTAATTGCTATGTGCTCCCCTGAACACTGGCAAAAATTTTGTTTCATCTTTTACAGTCCTTTGAGGTGATGGTACTGTCCTCACGTTGTGGCTGAGAACGAGAAGGTCAGAATGGGTACGCGGGCTGTCCAAGATCACACAGCTCCGTGAACAGCAGTGCTGAGACTCAGACAGAGACTGGCTACCCCAGAGTTCTTAATCTTCATCATTACGCTACAAAACCACAAAATTCATTGTCTCCTTCACTCCTTGTGCCTGCGAAGTAGTGGATATTCCCATGACAGGCATGGGAAGAGAAGAGGGCATCTACCCGTGGCCTGCCGCTGGCCTCTCCTGCAGCAGCCGGGTGCCCCAAACTGCCAGGACACCTCTGGTTACTCCCAAGGCCAGGGGCCTGGGACTTTCTGAGGACACCAGTATTTCGTTTCTGTAACAACCTGATTTGCCTTGCTGGGTGTACGGCAAGGTCACGCTGTTCGCCCTTTGGGGAATCTCTGACAGGTGGAATTCCCCGCAGATGCAGGCAGCATCTGTCCTCTGGCAACTCTTCTGAGAGGGACATCGGGGAGGTACCCCCACCCTCCCAGGACCCAGGACACTCGAGCACATCGCTTAGCACGGGGTCTGCTGGACGGTGGGGATTCCGCACACTTCCATCATGCCGCTGTGTTAGTCTAGCGCTTTATGCTTCCCAGGCCTCACACTAACTTCTCCTTACTGGAACCCACACCAATCCATCTCAGTGAGAAATGCAAATAAACAAAGTGTTATTTGCATTTCATGGCTGGGATCCTGAGGACCAGCGCCTGCCCGAGGCTAATAGCTCATGTGACAGAGCAGGCTAGCTAGACGTAGGGCACCTGCTGCGCAGCTGGAACACTCGACTTTCCAAAGTGATGTCTCTGCAACCCCTGTCTGCAGAGAAAAGGAACACGAACCTTTCGTTGAAGGGGGACTAGGATGCTTTTACGTGGTGTTTTGACCAAGAAAACCAGAGATGCCAAATCTGGTGCTAGTTACTGGCCACCACCTCCTAACCCCAATGCAGGGAGATGCTCATATGATGAGCAATGGGGACTGCAGGCAAATGGTGGCTGGGCCCTGTTCCCGCTGTGCCTGTTCCCAGCTCGGCGCACTGCATCCCACGGAGGGCTGGTCCTGGAAATTGCTAGGAACTCCACCTATTGCTCAAAGAATGAGCGTACCACTCTCAGAGGCTTGTGTCCATTGTAGGCTATGAACACAAGATTGTTCTGGGGATGTGGTAGAAAAGGGGTGGGACTGACCTCCAGCCCATACGAGATTTATTGCTCATTTCAATGTTGGTCTCTGTATCCGGAATGGATATAACTCCTGAAACTATTCTTCCACAAATAGCTTTGTATTCTCCATATAAAAGTGATTTAAGTATGTTGCAGGAAAAAGAAAACCAAGTTGAAAAATTAATTAACACCCAAACATAACCATTAATTAACACGTTGATTTTTCCTGTGCCCCGTTTCTGTGCAAACACACCCCCATCACGCTACGTGCACAGACTTGATCTGTAACGGGTGCTGTGTGCAGTCACAAACGTGTGTCTGTCTCCATTCCATGTCTCGAGTCTCTCCCTTATAAGGAGAAGCTCTTCAGAAACATTTTCAGTGTTAAACACAACTCCCATTTGATTCCACTTAAGGATCATGTCCTGCTATAAAATCATTATATAAAAGTCTAACTAGATTTCTTCCTGTTTCCTTAGGACAGATTTTAAAAAGTAAAATGACCAGGAGTGAGGGTTTATACCTCTTATTACTCCTGATGGCTAAGCTGGTTTCTAGAAAGTCAACTCTGCCCTAAGTGTTCTGAACTCCTTGAGATCCCCCAGGACCCCCCGTTTTGCTTTCCAGTGTCCAAAACACCACACAGGCCTGGGGGCTCCACTGAAGAGATAGGGGCCCCCAGCGCCAGGTTCAGCGCCCCTCGGATCCCGCAGACACACACTCAGAACCACACCGCCCTGGGTGTGCCGAAGCACAGAAACAACAAGCTCCGAGGGAAGAAGCCGCCTTTGACAGCCACGGCTCTTCACGCAGGATGGGCGCTGGAGGGGTACTCACTTGATAAGAAGCAATAGTTTCTCTGTCCAAGGTCCGTGTCACGGAGACGCTGCCCGTGTTCTCATTGATTCTGAAAATTCCTTTAGGCTCTTGATCCACTCCCTTTCCAGTGAGCCGGAACTTGGACCCTTCTGGTCTGTCACTATCGACTACCTGGTCGGGGGAATGGAGTGACATTTAAGACTCTGGCACACAGAGAGGGCGCATCACAAACATAACTCAGCCAGCAAGCCGCTCAACACAGGTGTTAGCACAGAGGTGCCTAATGAGCTCTAGTAAAGTAGTATCAGCTGAATAGCACCATTGCTCAGCGCCTTTCATCTCAATACGCAGATCTCTGCAGCTTACAGCTGTGGAAGCTCACCTCATTGGGTGACCTGCGGAGAAGAATCTAGCAGGGAAGTAACGCCCGCAAAGGTCAAGGTTAGACGCTTGTATTATTTTTAACTCCCAAGAAACATATTTTTTTTTTCTGCAAGCAAGACCAACTAGACAATGAAAACAATAAAACTTTTGTTCGATAATCTTACACTGGGCAGGCAGTGACTAAGGTGCTAGGTGTTTACATATATCTTCACCGACCCCATTGGTTCTACAAGGCACTAGCCACAGGGCTAAACAAGCATTTTACACACCTTTTTATTTAAAAGAAAAGAGACCTCAAAACGATGCTGGGTCAGGGGACATTGTTATTTGCACTTAATGGATGAAACCACTGAGACACGGAGATTAAGTAAGCTGGCCACAGAAACAGCCATTAGAAAGACGAAGATGGGGTTCAGAATCCATCTTCAGTTTCTCTAGAGACTTTGCTTTGCCGCACTCAAAGTGAAGTTACTTTGAGATAATTCCCTACAGGTTGTTAGCCTTGCTTTGACACTCGAAGAATAAATTCAGAAGATAAAGATGGAAGAAAGTATGTCTGGGCAGAGAAAAGAGGACAGAGAGAGGCAGCGGGCAGGTGAGAGGGAGATTAGAAATTTTCAGAAACTGTGTCACTAGTGTGGTTTGAGTCTCAGAGGTGAGGTTGAGAGGCAATGAGGAACCTAATTATATTTTGTTTTCTTTCTTGTTTTAAAAAAGATTTTATGTATTTATTTTTAGGGAGAGGGGAAGGGAGGGAGAAAGAGAGAGAGAAACATCCATATGTGGTTGCCTCTCACGTGGCCCCCACTGGGGACCTGGCCCGCAACCCAGGCCTGTGCCCTGACTGGGAATCAACCTGGCGACCCTTGGTTTGCAGCCTGCACTCAATCCACTGAGCTACACCAGCCAGGGCTATAATTTTGTTTTCTTTATGGCATATGAAGGTGTCCAACTAAAAAGAAATTATTATTTGCCAAAATTGGTTTTAGAGTTTGCCTAAGCATTCATCTATATTTCATGTCACTCTATCATCAGTATCTGCAAGCATTAATTTGATTATAACAACAATTTAAAAGTCAGGAATGCAATAGACATTCAAAACATACAGATACAAGTAAGCTGATGTTGATTCAGGTGCAAGCTGTTTATAAATGAACAGGCATCTCTTGGAACTTAGTCAGCGGTGCCTGGTTTGGGTGACCAGAACAGGAAACCTGCCTTCTATTGGAATCAGCTTCCCTCCCACCGGGCCACTTCTGTGGCCACCAAGCCTGCAATTCCAATGGCTGCCACCAGGTGGCAGTGGTGCCTAAGATAGCTTGACCTTCAAGGCGAATTCCTCCGCCATGACAGTTGAGTAAGAGCAGGACATAGCTCTATATGGCCATTTGGTGTTTTCCTGATTTAAAATATTCTTCATTAAAATACACTGACAAATTTAATTAAGCACCAATGAACTCTGTTTTCATTTTAAGATAATAGAAAATATCCAAAACAAGACTAAAAGTAAAGTCACTGCTTGACTTGATTTAATCCAACTGACATTCTCTCCCCAACCACTCCCCTGGTTGGAAGCTCCATGAGGTCAACAGCTCAGCATATTGGGCTCACCACTGCCCCCCAGTGCCTGGCACAGTGCCTGGAATACAGCAGGACCCAAGGCCAACATTCTGTTTAACGAAGAGCACCACTGTTCAGGCAAACATTTCTCCCAGCCCTAGCTGGGCCAATGATCAACCAGGTGACCTTGGACTTGGTACTTTGCCTCCTTGGCTCCTGACTTCTTCATCTGTATGATGAAGATAACGCCATTTCTTCCCCAGGGTTGTTGTGGGGATTTAATGAGATGGTGTGTGCAAACTATCCTTCCAGGCACATAGAAGAGACTCTGTAAATAGTAGCTAATGATTGCAACACTAATCATAACATAACAATCCTAGTGAAATTGTGTCATTGTTGGTGATGGGTAAGATGCACCTCTAGGCGTAAACATCATCTTAGCCGTCATATTTTATGAAAGTCTCTAAGGGAACACATCTCTTTACATTCCTCTCTGGTTTGAGAAAAGAAGGGTTCTGGAAACAGACCTCCTATGAAGGAAAGCGTCAGCTGAGAAAATGCCACTTTTCTTTGTCACCTCCATGTCTACTGTCCCCTCCCCTTTGGCCCAAATGTGGATCAGAACCTTTTTTTCTTGCTCCCCTAGGCATACCCAACAGCTAGGTCCTCTCCAGAAGGTCATATTATCCTGGAGGGCAATCTAAAGGGAGTAAACCTGGGACACCTGCAAGAGCTCCGGAGCTGCCGTGCTTCTCAGGAGAGGATGTCTGGCCCCATCTCTCTACCAGAGAGGGCCCCTTGGTGAGAGCCTGCCAGGAGGAGTCTTCTGTGCTCTGTTCTTTCCTGACCCTTCCCTGCTCAGAAATGGCTGGGAGGACAGCATCCCAGGCTTTCTGGTAGAAACACAGCGGTAGACTGTCCTGAAAGCTCTCTTGGGAATTGCCACCCTCCCATTTCTCCACCTGCCACTCAGCGCAGAAAGCTGAATTCTAGACTCAGTAATTCCCTTGGGGCAAATTTCCTCCTGCTGTTAAGGTCAGGTTCAGGCTATTTTCTCGCTCCCTCTCAGAGAGCTTGACCCAGTTTGCCTCCCAAAAGCGGGGTCTTGCAGAGAGGACTCTGTTAAATGAATACAGGCTGTTGGATTTAAGTGACTTATTCCCTGAGGAAGGAGCAAGTCCCACTGTAAGCACCTCTGCTGGGCACCACTCATCCCTCTTTCTCAGTAATTTTGTTTTTAGAGCCTGGACTTTTAACGTATCTGTCAAAGCTGCCTCCTGGTCCTCAGAGCTGTGTCCACTTTGAAGTAATGCCACAGAGCCACACTGGTTACAGTGCCCCCGACTGATGGGCCTTATGTGTCCTCCAGCACAGGGAAGTTGGGGGCCTCATTGTCCCTGGAACACTGGTCTCAAAACGTGTTTCCCTGGACCAGCATGGACATCACCTGGGAACCTGATAGAAATGCAAATTCTTAGGCCCCACCCAGACTCCTAAATCAGAAGCCCAGGGGGCAGGCCCTGGATGATTCTGATGCACACCCAAGTTTGAGGACCACTGATTTAGACAGATTTTATCACCATTCACACTCATTATAACTGGCAGTGATTTCCACACCTACAATTTGGATCTTTCTGCTAAAAAAAAGGCTGGGTTTATTTGCTACCTTATTCCTAAACCTAATATTTTAAACATATAACAGTATCAGGAATTCCTCGAAAACTTGTTTTCTAGAACACCAGTAAAGCAGAGCTGGTGTTTCTCTAAGTCCAACATCTCTATGTGCACCAAAGGCATCCCAGGACCTTGGAGAGGAGAGCATGGGAGAGGGGCCACTCCGCAGGGAAAACACAGGAGTTCGGGCCCCATTTAGATTCTGGAATCACCCACCACCTCTCCAGCTTCTTGGTTTCTAGGGACGCCCGTCCACTCCAGCCTCACTAAGCTGGGAGGTAGGAGGGTGCAATGGCCACAGACCCAGAGAGGAGCTCAGCCACACGTCAAAGCAATTCCATGTAAGCGGGTTTCTAGACGACCCTTACTGTACCCTGTTAAACTCCTGAAAAGTGTCCAGGTGCTGCTTCACAGCTACAGCCCCCCCTCCCAGGGCCGGGGCCCTTTGTTGTCGTTGTTAATGGACAGAATGTCAGAAATCCAGTGCACCCCTCCTGGCCAGAACGAATCCTGCGCCAGCCAGTCCCTGCAGCAGCTGTTAACGCCCATTATACCACATAGCAGGGCTTCACAATTAGCTGGTCTTTCCTATCATTCTTTGCAATTCAACACTTCTTTTCACAGTGGGATTTTTTTCTTATCCTCTGAATTGGAATGAAAAAAAAAAAACTAATAATGAGAAAAAACTTGGACCGTGGGCATGTAAATAGCACACAGAAGTCTTGCTGCATATCTGGGTAAAGTGACTTCCCAGATAGCCTTGGCAGTGGCCAGCAGACTACAGCAGACTACAGCACAGCTGGGACCAGAGTCCTCTGCGCCCAGGGAGGGCGGGAAATCCTGAGGCCCACAGCGGACAGTGGCTGTTTGAGCTGAGTTTCAAAGGATGTTCTCACTGCCTATGTCTTACAGAACGTGCCCTGTTATGGACCAAGCCAAGGTCCCTTTAGGTCCTGTCCCCTCATGCAGTCCTATCCCCACCTCTCTTCTCAGCTGCAAGTAACCACTGATACCAGGTTACATATGCTGTTAAGGTATTCTATGAATTTACATATATGTAGATGTACTCTTAGAGTATACAGCAACTTCGCATGCTTTTAAATAAATAGGATCATTCTTTATAAATTAATCTACATTTTTTTTCTATTCAATGTGTTTGGAATATATATACACACATACATATCTCCCAACTTTTGGGGAACTAATTTTACATTTATAGAAACATTGCCAAAGTAGTAGAGTTCCCGTGTACTTTTAACCCAGTTTCCCCTAATGTTAACATCTTGTGTAACCACGGAACGCTGGGCCCAACCGAAAAGTTAACATGGGTGCGTGCCTATTAACTGCCTTCCAGATTTCATGTATCCCGATTTTACCAGTTTATCTACTTCTAGCCTTTTTCTGATCCCAAATCCAATCTGGAACCTCATGTTGCCTTTAGTCAGTGTGGTTTTAAATCGCCTACTTTGGTGGCTCTGTGTGGGTTCAGATTTTTCCTAATTGTACTGATATCAGTCGTTTTTCCTACGGAAAATGTATGTGATGTATCAAAATGCCACAGTCACCAGGTTTTATGTACCATACCCCTACCCCTTACTGATCTCCAGTATCTGCGCCTTAACTCACATTTTGCACGAGAGATTTTTGACTGTTTCGTTCTCAGTGCCTGGAATGATGCATTTAACACAGTAAGATTTCAATAAATATTTGCTTACCAAATAAGTAGATGAATGTTCAAGTAGTCTCCTAAGTGGCCTCCATGCTTCTGATTTCTCCTTCCCCTCCTGTCCTAATTCTGGTTAACCTAACATGCACCCTCAAATCTGACTGAGAAGCCCCCAGATTGAATGTTTCAAGGGTGCCCAGGGTAATATCCCAGGGGATCTCTTTGGTCCATCTCTACCTGCTTCTTCAACTCCAACTGTTTGCTACTACCAGACACAGGCCTTCTGACCTTTGTGCGCTTTCCCGAGTCTCTGGACTTCCCTTCCCCATCCCATTCTGCTGGAGACCCCTCCTATCTTCCTGGACTCGGCACCAGAGGTGACACCCTCACTAGGGTGTCTCCTGACCTCCTCTGCCCCATTCTGTGGAGACCAAACCTCGTTCTCTGGGCTTCACCTTGTTCACCAGCGAGGCCTATTAATGCAGTGGTCCCTAACATCTGGCAGGTCCAGGCCTGTTGGGAACCAGGTTGCACAGCAGAAGGTGGGCTTGAATGTAATGTGCTTGAATCATCCCCAGACACTCTCTACCCCACCCCCTGGTCTGTAGAAAAATTGTCTTCCATGAAACCGTCCCTGGTGCCAAAAAGGTTGGGGACCACTGTATTAAAGCACACAGTACAGACGGCCTCTTTTTGGTGGTGGTTATTGTCCCTTGGGCTATTTATTTCTTATTCCCTTTAACATTTCCTGAGTTTGAAATATAGAAGACACTTGATTAAAGCTTTTAGTGAAGAAGTTCAACTTTATTTGCATATTTTTATGTGATCGTAAAATGCTCATAAACTCACAAATTAAAATAAAAAACAAGATCTATTATACAACCTTTTCTTTAAAAAAATGCAGTCACTTTACCTCTGCAACATCGGTACCTTTCCATTTCTCCTTTTACAAATCCCCAAAGTTGACTTCCCAGGCAGGGGTAGTGCCTAGGAGTCAGGAGGGGGCTCCCTGCTTTATCAGTCTTAAATCCTCTGTGTGAAGACCCTCTCCTTAAACACTGTTCATTATGCACAGCAGCCCCAACACAAATACCGCCCCCACTTCTTCCCTGTCACATTCTACTCAACTGATGCCTCTAATTCTCCCCTATTTTGAAAATCAAGAAAGCCTTCAAAGGATAGAAGGCTGTATCATAGAAGACTATTCATACATATGATCAAAAGAATGAAAAACTAGAAAATGATGAGACCTCTCCTCCAAATTAGCTAAGGGAACACATCACATGTGAACTTTGTAGGTCTTTGGGGGGTGGAGCAGGGACAATATTTTTTTCCTTCACCTTCACAAAAGGACACTACATTCCTTATTTATACAGTAAAAAAATAACTTTTTTAAAAGTGTGAGAATATTGAAATTAATGTACACGATAATTTAGAAGATGTTTTTTATTCTGCCAAATAGGGGAAAATACCCACTAATTTCCATCACCTATAGTTATTAGAAGGCCTTTGCTTTATCATTAGATTGGTTCTCTAAGGTTATCTATAAGCATTAATTAATTTTTAGCTGTAATTTAGTCCTTGACATGCCTTTGAACTTGAACATATTTAGCCACTCAGCAGTTCGGGCAGCTATTACATCCACACACTATTCTAACCTTCATGATGGTCAAACTACTTTCGACCACTTGGTCATAAATTAACAAGGGGAACTAAGGAAAATTCAGTGCCAAGAGTCCCAGTACCCTGGTGTAGAAACACTGAACCAATGCTCTGACAATCCAATGAGGGAGGACCACAGCTAGACACCCACTAGACCAGTGGTTCTAATATAGGCTAGGGCTGGCTGCATTCACCACCCAGTTGAAATGGTTTCCATTGTGCCATGGAGATTACTAATATTCGGGGCAGGATGGTACACTTGGGAAGGAACATCAAACCCGAGTAACGCCAGATGAGGGCATAACTAAACCCACTATCTTTACCCTGCATCTGTTAGTATTGTCATTGCACCAGCTTTGATTTTTTTCTTTTATAGCAAAGACATTTAAGATTATTCCTAAGCACAGCTTAAACTGAGTTCCACAGGATTCAGTGGTAACTGTTGGGTTGATGATTTTTGCATTATTTTCTGATAGTTTATAATTTTTTGGTTATTTTCTGTTGTGTATCCTGGCTCCTGGAGTCTGCAGTGTTGTGGATGAGATGAGACAAATTCACACAGACTACTGAGTCCTGTGGAGGAAAAGGGATGGTGTGGCCACTCTCTGAAGGGGAGAGCTCCTCAACCCTTGCCTGGACAAGCTTTTATTGGGTTCAGTTTGCACAGGAATACAGGGTGTATACATAAAGCTCATCAATCATTGTCAGGCAGAAATGATTAAACAATAGATAACATTCAAAGAACTCTGAGGGCTTATTCTTAGTCAGGGTCAGATAGTTAATGGGACATTGAACTTTGGGGAACAAACTCACTAAATGCTTGGACCCTTATCATTTAAATTGAGGGTATTAGCAAAGTAGGTTTCATAGGATTTTATGTATTCTTTCTTAGCCCGATCCCCTAGGGAACCTGCCCTTTCCAGCACAGGGCCACACCCACCTTCAGCATTGTTTCAGGCTTAAGTCTGGCAGGGGAAGTAAGGCAGCCAAGAGATTAGGAGAGTTCTTGCAGACAGAATGAGGACTCAGGCTATGTCAAAGCCCTAGGGTCCATTACCCCCTTTTTCTATAACCCCTCAAATCCTTCCCTGAGGGCCCCTTCATGACCATGCCTATCTTAGGTCATCCATCTTTTGAGGAATCTTTCCCATCATTGGCTAACCAGTCATGTGCCTGGAACCAAGTTGGGTGAAGAGAAAGGGGGCAGAGGTGGTGTCCCTACAAGGAAGATAAACTTCATCTCCTAAGTGGCTTATGGTCCCAAGATCCTTTACTCAGCCTTAGCTATGGGGGATTATAGCTTCTGAAACCAGGCAGGGCAGCTCCCAACAATTTTCTCTAGGCTGTAGGATTTCTATTTATGAAAATACTTCTTAATTTCCAAATACTGACAGTGTTTTAATTGTTTATTTCTAATTTATCATGTAATAATGTGGCTTATGAAATTTCTACCGTTGAGTTTTTAAAAATATTTATTAGTGGCCAAGTGTAGTATCATTTTTACTAAATGATCCATGGAGACATAGAGAGAATGGATATTTTGCAGCATTATTCACAGTGGTCAAAAGGTGAAAGCAACCCAAGTGTCCAGTGATGGATGAATGGACACACAAAATGGGGTACATCCACACAGTGGGGTATTACTCAGCCTTAAACATGAGTATATTATGTTAAGTGAAACATGACAGTCACAAAAGGACAAATACTATATAGTTGCACATATTTCAATGTGTACTTGGTACAATGCTGTTCTTATGGCAGGAACGCAGGTTATATTTGTTAATGAACAAACCAAAATGATGCCACCATTTACTGTCTCTCTCCCATGACTTTCCTTGCAGTATTTCCTTCATGACCACAATTTCCTCTAACATTTGGTCTTCCTCCACTTTCTTTTCTTCCATTCAAAATATTTATCTACCACTTGTGAATTCTAGAGTACTCACAGCCCTCAAGAGCTTACAGTTCAATGCACTCTATGAAGTCTACATTATGCAACATAACAGACGTAATGAATGATACAACAGCAGATCAGAGAAAGAGGAAGACATCTTTAGGTTATTCAGACATTGTGCTTTACTTGTCTGGGCCCATTCTTTACCCATCAGAATCATCCTTTTGCGTCCCTTATCATCTAAGAGAATGACAGGGAATCTTAGTAGGTCACTGCCTTAGTGGTTTCTTAATGCATGCTGTGAGTTTAACTATCCTGCTAACTGGGTATCTGGACTTTGCTTCTCGCTGTTTTCACCAAAAATGAAGATAGTCCCTGAAATGTCCAGTGAAAACTCTAGATCTTCTGTATCTCTGTCTCTTCTATTTATGAGTTACATTTATGGTAGCAGGGAGTAGTCACTGAAGCTTTCCTAATTATCTTGTCTCCTCTCCTTTTGGGCACATAGTAGAACTATACTTCCCTGGCCTCTTGAAGTTGGTTGTGGCATTAAGATTTGCTTTAACCAAATGAAATGTAAAAGTGACATGTGCCATTATGGCTAATCCTGATCAAAAGCTTTAAGAGTTATAGCGTGCTTAGCCAGGTTCTTTTTGCTTTCTCCATGGTGACCAGTTATGTTTATGTTTCAAATAGTGGTGACTTCATCAACCTAGATCCCAAGGAAAACATAGTCCTGAGGAACAGAGCCCCCAACTAACCCTCAGTGGACATGGAGCTTAATTAATTCTTTGTTGCCTTGAACAATTGAAATTAGGAGATGCTTATCACCACAGCAGAGCCTAGCCTATCCTGACTAATGCACAGAGGACTTAGGAGCAGAAGGCTTACAGCTCAGAACTCACGAAGAGTGTGGACTTACTGAAAGTCATGTGGCCTTTCTGAGCTTCATTTCCTTCCTCTGAAAAATAGGAGAAATAAGGCTTATCCCAAAAGGATTACAGTGGGTAAATGATCTGAGAAATAGAATATGCTGAAGTACATAAGCATGCTCAATAATGTAAGGCAATTGTTCTTATTATGATTATTAAATGGTAATGATGGTAATGATAATGGCAGTGGTCATGACAAGGGTGCCATTTTTTCACCACTAACTCTGTATCACACACTCTCTTTAGCATTTTACACACATAAGTTCATTTAATCCTTACAGCAACTCTATGGGGGTAGGTACTGACGCTAATATGCACTTTACAGAGGAAGAAACTGAGCCCCACAAACTTTGCCAAAGTCAGCTAGATAATGACTTTGGATTTGAACCCAGGTATCCAGGGCCCATGGCCTTTCCCCCTGTTCTATATGGCCAACTGATCAACGTGTGCTGGGCTTAGTAGGAGTGTCCCAGGAGTAAAATCAACAGAGTATCACAACCTGGCATTATTGAAAGTGCTCTCAGTCTGCGCTCCTGGTGATGTGCCCACCCCAGGAAGACTGGGGAAGAGATGTTTGTCTCAGGCCTACACAGCAGCAGAGCCAAGATTAGGGACTTCCAAGTCTCCATCCCAGATTTTTATGTATCCAATGGGCCAGCCACTCAGTCTGTACATTAAATTCTTGGTGGGAGCATCTTTATCTTCTCACACCCTCTAAGCTTTGTCATAGTAATAGTGTAATTTAGAGGTTTCTGCATGCATTCTGCTGTCTGAAAGGATAATAAATTAATCACACCCTCAGGCACTGTTCAAACACACACACTTAATCTCCTACTAACTTGCCAAACCTTCCTTCCTTGCCATTGCTCTGCTCCTCTCCCTTCCATCAGTTCAGATGTTTATGGTTCCCAAAGAAATATTAAACCAAATATTTATGCACTCATCTGAACCACAGTTCAGAGAAAGCAGTGTAACAAAATCAGCATTATGAACCTGGAGCTATTCCCACTTGGAAGTTATAAACACGAACAATTGAACAATTTCTCCCTGGAAATGCATGTTGGCTGTCCTTTCACTGAGAGTTTCAATGCTTACTCTTACTATTCTTATAATTCAGGACAAATTTTAATGTTAAGTCTGATGTTTGGAAACACAAGCAGTGTTAAATATAAATAAAATTTCAATCATTTCCAATCGAAAGCCCAACATTCTATTCTGCCTTGCATATGCCTCTGTTAGAAGGGCCTGTGCACAGCCTTGAAGTTCTTCGTTCCCTGAAGCAGCTACTATCTCTCACAGTTGGATCACCACTGATTAGGACCTTTCAAAGGCTGCCCACATCAACACTTTCAGGGAAAATTTAGGCTCCCTCAGTAATGTATTGAAGGCTCCCTATAGCCTGTTCCCTGCCTCTGTCTTCAGCCTCAACTGTTGTGTTCACATACACCTCCCTGTCTTGTTTTGTTGTCATTTCCCCAAAAGCACCACAATTGGGCCTACCCCTGTTTCAGCTCTGGGGTTACCCTCTTCTGACTCAGAGGCTCCCATTGGAAATCTGAGCCTGGCCAGTCAGATCACCTCTTAGGGAGGCCTGGGATCAGGTCAGGGAGATACTGAGTCAGCTGAGGGCTGTGGGCCATTAAAGTCTCGTCAGCTTGAAAGTTGAGTCCACAATTTTGGGAAGACCCTTGGGGCAGTAAATGTAGACCTCGACGAAGGGAAGAGTCTACTAAGAATGGATATATGTAGGTTCTAAGAAGACAGTTCATGCTCAAGCACAGTGTTACCACTCGGCAACTGATAACCTCTTCAACACTACTAAATCTCACATCACAGGCATGGTCTCCAGGTTAGACTCTTCCACAAAAATATCACACCCCTTTCCCAATGGTACCTGGTAAGTGGCTTTAATTCACCAGGATATCATCAAATGGATATCGATATGTCTCATTCCTTCCTCACCCCTTGATTCTCTAATCATGTTCGTATCTTCAGAGAGGGCTTCCCTGACCACCTTATTAAGAAAAAATAGTGACTTCCCTTACGACATCATCCTCTATGCCCATTACCCTGTTCTGTTTTCCTCCCCGGAACCTGTCACCACCTGACATGGTTATCTGTTTGTTATCTCTATTTACCATTAAATTATATGCTCCATATTAATAGAGACTTTTGTTATGTTTGTTGCTGTAAATGGTGCATGGTGCACCGTAGACAAATAAATAAAGAAGCTATGTAAAAAGAAGCTGAAATGAGAGACCATATTAAGGAAAGAAAATTAATGCATAAATCAGTGCACATACACAGCTACTTTTGTTTCAAGATGGCTTATCAATTTCTGGTAAGGACCAGCTCTGCTTCTTGGGCTTGAGTTCAGAAAGCTATTCAGGTAAACTCCCAATAGACTGATTTTGAGTGATTCTCTTAATTAAATCATCCAAATGAGACCCCCATTTTTTAAAAGATTTTTTTTTTATTTTTAGAGAAGAGGAGGAAGGGAGAAAGAATGGGAGGGAAACATCAATGTGTGGTTTCCTCTCACACACCCCCAATTGGGGACCTGGCCCGTAACCCTGGCATGTGCCCTAGAATGGGAACTGAACTGGTGACTCTTTGGTTCACAGGCTGGCACTCAATCCATTGAACCACACCAGCTAGTGTGAGACTTCCATTTTTAAGAATTAGGAGTATGTGCCTTGAAAATTAATAGGCCCACTCGGGTAAACATCTTCCTTCTTCTGAAGCTTGTGATTGCCTAAAACACGGCTTTTCCAAGGAGGCCTAATAAGAAAGAATCAAACACCTGGACTCAATAAAGGCTTTTGCAAAGCATTTCAGAAGATGCACAACAATGAAAGGATTTTGGTGGGGGATTTGTATGGTCATGAAGTTCCTTTCAAGTCATGACAACAAATCCTCTGAAACAGCCGTGGGTAAGCACAACTGCCCAGTTAAGTGCCTCGTGGGGGGTTCTTCCTGGACAGATGACGCTGTGCACTGCATTCTATTCCAGGAACACGGGGCTGGGCAGAGGCCATGTGAGGTAGGAACCCAGGAGAAAGCACACATTTGAGAAAGAAGCAAAGTGATATGTTCTGTATCAGACGAACACCATGGAGCCCCTTAAGTGATTGGAAATGTACAAAAATGGGGCAGGAGGCACAGTTTTGGACATCACTTCAAGTCCTGCAGAAGAGAATATTGGCTTAGTTTTATTGTTTCAGGAAAGTCAATCAACGCATTAGTGAACAGATTTCAGCTCGAAAGAAGGCGGCCGTCCTGATGTTGAAGAGCTTTAGCTGAGGGCACCGTCTGCCTGGTGATGGAGAAGGCTGCCCCCGAGGTGCCAGGCTTACATTGCCAGCTGGTAAAGATGCTGCAGAGGCGATCGATACGAGAGACACTCTGCGGTGGTTTCTCACTCCCAGCTGCTGTAATTCCTTAAGTCCAAAACTCAGAGCAGCCCTGAACATGTACGGATTAGAGCTGTGTGAGCAGGCGCAGGATGAAGTGCTGTCCAGAGATCTCTGTCTAAACTTAACTCAGCCACTTTCTACTCATCGCCTGGGCAAGGACTCTTTCATTTCCTGTAGCCCCGTTTCTCTGGGTGCTGAGCAACATCTATCATTCCTGCTCTGGCAGTGCAATGGTTTGGAAAATGGTTTCTAGTTTAGTTTGGTTCTAACATGTCATTGGTTTTTGACCTTGAACAAATCTTTTCACCCATACGAATATCAGTTCCTTCTTCAGTTAGATGAAGATAACAGACCTGAGCTCCCAAGCTCCTGGTGAGTACAGAGTGCTGTGGCTGGCACACAGTAGGCACTCAGTAAGTGCTGAAACTTATCGAAGTATATCTAAATATAACATGTTAGTATCAGGAAGAGTAATTTCAATATTAAAAGGACTTTTAAAAACCTTCAAGTTGCATCCTATGTAAAAATTGCTTTCACTGAAATGTTATAAATGTCAAATACGGTGTCAAAGCAGCTTTTTGTGCACTTCACCAGGTCTTCACTATTACTTCTATTTCCAAGATAGGAAACACGAGACTCAGTAAGGTAAAGTCATTTGTCCACCTGGGTTACACAGCTAGTTCTGGGGCAGGGCCAGACAGGGACATGTCTGAGACCAGCTGGGTCGATCCAGAACTCTGGAGGCTGGTCTGATGCCAAATCCTAGTTGCTTATTCTTCACAACTCAATCAGACACCTTCTCAAGGAGCTGGGCTGGTCATGTCAAGGCACTGACTGGATCATGAGGAGGATAACCAGGTCTTCCTTGCAGGGCTCCTTCAGCATGCTCAGATCCCCAGCCCACACGGCACAGTGGGTGCTCACTCTTACAGGGCCCAGGGCCTGGGCCCATATGTGCGGATAAATATGCTGCACAGTGGAAAATAAATGCACGCACAGTCCTGGTGCTTTCTGACTTGAAGCCAAACAAATTTACCCAGGCTCATTTGTCAGCTGCAGTAAACCTCCTCCTTCTCAGCCTAGCTCATCCCGCCTCCCAAGTTCCTTAGTTGTTATAAGCTTATCACAGAAGTAAATCAAAATGTTCTCAAGAGGAGAAGAACAGATAAAAGCAAAAAAAAAAAAGCAACATCCTTCAGAGAGGAATATTTTTTATAGTTCCACAACTCAAGCAATTCTGTCTTTAAAAAAATCCATTATTTAATTTTGGTACCGTGGAAGTGCTAGTGATGAATAATAGCTCTTCTTCCACCTCCTAGTATTTCTAAAATATTAATACTAGTCGGATACCTTTCCTAAGGGGAAACAGAAGTTGAATATTTTATAGGTTCCTGAGCCTTATTCCCATACTATGAATTTATTTGATCACTACCCATCATGTGCCCTGAGTTCTTTGAATTGTGCCTGCACCAAAGGATAGGGGCCATAGGTGGGTGGAGAGGGTAAAGTATGGTGCCAAATAGCTTTCCTCATTATTTTCTCTGTCTAAGTCTTTTCTATTATCCATCAAAATGCACCACTTAGCTCTAACCTAGACTTAGGCTGTGAGTCATAAGTAGAAGCTGCACTGGGGCACCCAACCTCAAAGGCCTGGGGGCAGGTCACATGCCCATCGTGGCTAACAGCCATTTATCATATCTTTAGCTGCAAACTGTTGATGTTAAGCTTTGAACATTGAGTCCCAACCCATTTGTTACTGAGCAGCTTGTGATTTGGTGTCTGTGAGTGTGCGTGTGTGTGTGTGCGGTGTGTGTGCATGTGCTTGCTCCGTCCTTGGGGTATGAGAGAAGAAACACCAAGACTGTCTCACAGTAAACTGTAAATAGTACCATAAACTGTTGCACTTGGCAATAAACTTTTTTAAATAAAAAATAGGGTTTTCCCCTTTTACAAAACTAACACATGTATACCAGAAAAACTCTGGAAAATAAATCAAAGTAAAAGATGGAAAAACAACATGTTCAATGTCCCTCTTGAAAATGACAACTATTTTAGCACATGAATGGCTCCCTTCCAGTCTTTTAAATGCACACAGCTACACACACACATTTTCTTTTCTTTTTTATTAAGTACATTTTATTGATTATGCTATTACATTTGTCCCCTTTCTTTCCCTTTGCCCTCCTCTGCCTGGTACCTCCACTCCCTCCAGGAATCCCCCCATCCCTTAGTTCATGTCCATGGGCCATACATATGAGTTCTTTGGCTTCTCCATTTCCCATACTATTCTTAACCTCCTCCTGTCTATTTTGTACCTACAAATATGCTTCTTATTCCCTGTACCTTTTCCCTCATTCTCCACCCCCCTCCCCACTGATAACCTTTCCATGTGATCCCCGTTTCTGTGAATCTGTTGCTATTCTAGTTGTTTGCTTAGGTTTTTTGTTTGTTCTTAGATTGGTTATTATCCTCCTTATGGTTATGCAGAGGTGAAGCAGGTCTACCTAC
>PVKM010018708.1:0-24797 GCA_004027735.1 Carollia perspicillata | reverse complement strand
TGGCTGGTGTAGCTCAGCGGGATGAGCACAGGCTGGGAACCAAAAGATCGCAGTTCGATTCCCAGTCACGGCACATGCCTGGGTTGCAGGTCAGTTCCCAGCAGGAGACGCACGAGAGGTAACCATACATTGGTATTTCTCTCCCTCTTTCCCTCTCTCCTTACCTTCCCCTCTAAAGATAAATAAATAAAATCTTAAATATATATATAAATAAATAAAAACTATGAGTTTAAAATGGACAAATCCTGATATTTAGTCAAGCAGGTCCCTATTTGGCCTGAACATTTTGGAAGTTGTATTAGTCATGTCATGATGCATAACAAATTACACAAAATTTTCTCTTAAAACAATAAACTTTCACTAACTCACTGATTCTCTGATGAGAGATCTAGAAGTAGCTAGCTAGGTGATTGTAGGGTAAGGTTTCTCATAAGTTTATAATCAAGTTGTTGGCCACTACTACAGTTATTGTAAGCCTTAACTGGGGAGGAGGATACTTTCCTAATTCATTCACATAGTTGGTAAGCCACAGAACATCTGTATCCAAACCCACTCACATACTGTGTTTGCTAGCTCTTGACTACAAGTCTCAGTTCCATGACACATGGGCCTTATCTTGGCTGCCTGAGTGTCCTTGCAACTTGGCAGCTGGCTTCTTTCAGAATGACATATAAAAGAGATAGCGAGATAGAGGTAGAGAGAAACACAGAGAGAGAGAGAGAAGTGGGGGTTACTAAAAACAAAAGTTGAAGTCTTTGAAAACCTAATCCTGGAACTACAATCCCATCACTTCTACTATATTTTGTTCACTAAAAGCAAGTAACTAAACCTAGATACCAGTAAAGGGGAAGGAAATTAAGCTCCCTATCTTGAGGTATCAAGGAACTTATACCCTTATCTTTAAAATTACCTCAGGAGTAATGCTTTCAGTATTTTAATTTAAATTGTCAGCACTGCTTAGAGAATCTAAGTTTCTGCCTGTGTTACATGCAGGAGCTGCTGACGTATTTCAATCCCTGTCTTCGTCTGACTCCCTGCTTATTGTGCTTTTTTGTTCAACAATTTCAGTTACCTACGGTCAACCATGGTCCAAAAATATTAGATGAAAAATTCCAGAAATAAACAAATCATAAATTTTAAAGTGTGCATCATTCTGAGTAGCACCATTTCACTCCATCCTGCTTGGGATGTAAATCTTCCCTTTGTCCACTGTATCCATGCGGTGTATGCTCCCAGCCCATTCGTCACCTACTGCATGTCCTGGTTTTCAAATCAACTCTCTTGGCATTTCAGTGCTTGTTTTCAAGCAACCTTTATTTTATTAATAACAGCTCCAAAACACAAGAATAGTGATGCTGGCAACTTAGATATGCTGCAAAGAAAAGGTGTAAAATGCTTCTTTCAAGTGAAAAGTTGAAAGTCCTCAATAAGTAAAAAAAAAAAATTGTATGCTAATATATGCAAATGGTCTTCTAACATATTCTCAGTAACTCAATACTAGCCTAACCCTATGTCACAAGCCTATGTCATTCACCTCACTCCTCTCACCACTTAGGCTTTGCAGCATCTCACACCATCAAAGAGGAGGGGTGAGTATAGTGCAATAACTATTTTGAAAGAGAGACCACCTTCACAAACTTTTCAAATAGTATATTGTTCTTTTTACTTTATTTTTCGTTTACATATATTCTAATATATATACAGTATAGTTACAATTTTTATTATTATTAGTTCTTGTTAATATCTTACTGTGCCTAACTTATAAATTAAACTTTATCATAGGTATGTATGTATAGGGAAAAAAACATAGTACATACAGGATTTAGTACTGTCTATATGGTTTAAGGCATCCAATGGGAGTCTTCTTGGAATGTACCCCTTGAGGATATGGTAAACCACTATAAAGACTACATAACCTGGTCCACCCACATGGTACATATAGCCAAATTAGAGATAAGGAAATTGTTGCTGTACTGTCAATAATTATAACTACACTGTGTTGCCAAGAATAAACTGTCATCATGAAATGAGAAGAAACTCTTCTCAGTCTGGGGATCTCAATGTTTAGGAAGGGTTAAAAATTCACTCAAATTAAACCTCTTGGGATATGATGGGAGATCTTTCTCAGGAACTGTTTTCCCTTATTCTCCTTCCTTAACATTGTATGATGAGCATTTTCGTATATCATTGGAATTCTATACACATGCTGAAGTTCTAACACCCTCGATGTCTTAAATAAAGAATGGATTTCTCAAAGAATGAACAACAATATTGTGCCAATATGTCGTCATGGATAGGCTGTTACTAAGTTGGAAGAGAAGTAGATATTCTGTTTCTTTTCCCTGCATCACTGAATTCACTGACTTATTTATGGTAATTCAAACATTCTTTCCTTTAGGAGGTTATTACAAAGAGTTATCTTTAGACTAAATGGGATATTGATTGAATAATGCAGAAATTATAGAAGGTTCTCTACAGAGATAGGTAGGAAACAAAATACATCCAACTTATTCAATTGAGTAATGAAATCTTCTCCTTAGTTTCCAAATTAACCTGTTACTTTATAATCCTCACATCTAGTTGTTGAAAAGGTTAAGAAAAAATTAAGTAAAATGAGCTAAAAACAAACAACAAAGAAATAGATAGAAACAAAATGCTTATTTTTAATTACAGAAAATTAATTTAGCATCCATAGGATAAAAATGCATGTCTCTTAGTAGAATTTAAAAGACTTCTTAGCAAGATTATTCACTATCATTATTAAGATCAGTGGTCTTTGATGGACAAAACTCTTAATGTTCAATGTCAGTGATGAGCCACATCTCAGGTCCTGACTGCTCAATGAGAAGGGTACAGGTGGAAAAGAATATAAATGTCATACCCATATACCTAAAGATTCATCTTACCCTCTTCTAAATCCTAAAATATTAAAAGCAAATAAATAATTCAATCATCTCTTAGTATTTTTATCTAGTATTTATTATTATTTGTTTGATTTTGCTGAATCTGGACCTAACAATCATTTTTGAAAACTATTTTCCCACTCTCCTGTAGGTGTACATCTGATACATTTTGAATGTCCCATGCTTATTTCACTTTTGCTGTTTCTCTTGGTATTTTTCTCCTAGAAAGAGATTGATAAATTGTAGACCATGTTATCTGTTACCCAACCTTTATTTATATAGAGACTCCTTTTTAGATGCTTCCTAAAATTTACCTGTCAAATCCTATATTGTCTTTTGTTTTGAAATAAAAATACAACAAACAGTGTTAAATGGTACTGGTGCTCGACTAAAATGACTGTTTAAATGATGTTACTATGAATACAAAACATTTTTCTAAAGGATTCAAAGTGCCAGTTCAAAATAGAATGCTGCCATAAATTATAAATATTTTTCAATCTTAACATTTTACATTATATTGTATACCTGAAAATAATGTTATAAAATATGTAATATCATAAAAGAAAGAGAAACAAACTTCATTCTGAATTTTAACTTAAAATCATTATAAAGAAATATTTCTTCTGTTTAATCTCTTTCGTTTTTATTCTATGACTCAAGGATAACTTTTATTCATTTTCTACTGTGGTCCTGTAACTTCACCTAAGGTCAGAGAACACTTATTGAAATTGTACAACATTACTTAGTTCTCTAATAATTGGTTTTATTTCAAGAAAACTATGATATTGACGAGCCTTCTGTATATAAAATTTAGGCATTCACAAAGCTGTGGGTGGTAGCAGATATCCTACGCGTGGTATCAATATAATCTCGGAGTCTGCCAGTAGGCATTTTAGAGCACTTATTACCTTGACAACATCAAGTAATGCCCAGCTAGTCAGCATGTGTTTCTGCAGGAACCCAGGTAATTGCTCAGATGCTAATACAGGTTTGCTCCTTAAACTTGTATTTCTGAAATAATGGCTCTTATGTGAAATTGAATACACTTGCCTGTACTCTAATATAGTTTGTGTGGTAGGCAGAGGTGCATTTTCACCTATTACCTTGATTTTTGTCACATTAAAAATTACCTGATCTAAATAGAGGCAACATGATTTCTGAGAAGACACATCCAAAATACTGCATATGGCTTGTCAGTTTTCGAAGACTGTTTGTATGTGCACATGGTATATCTGTGTTACATGGCTATAAATTACAGAAACTGATAAAAGATATTTATATATGACAAATAAATAAAATTTTATTAAATAAACGGACACCATAAAAGCAAAACAAAATTATTAATTGATTTAATTGAGGATATTATTATGCCAGTTCTGTAGCTGTTAATCTTTGTACACTTTAAACATTATTATGTAAAGCGAGGATCTGAGGGAAAAAAAGACTGGAGATACTAGATTTGTAATGGATGATAGTAAAATGACATGCAAGTGAAGCCACAGTAATAGATTTGTGAGAAAGTTTGGCATTTTGAAACATGTACTTTCATTTAAGGCACAGGATATTCTCACTACTTTGTAGAATATATGTCTGAAAACCCTTGCTACAAAAATAATCATCACTGAATGAATTAAATAATGTTAGAAGAAAATAGATTTGTGTAGCCACAAACATTATAAATAAATAAAAATTATAGTATCTATGCTATTAAAATTAAATAGTTAATAAGGTACAAAATATACATCATTACTATTTAAACATTTACTTAATTAAAATAGGTACTGTGTGTAAATTTCCAATCACCATATATTAGTTGTCACATAACCTTTTACCAGAGTTTCACCAGGAAGTTTCTTATTTTTCGGCATGTTTGTCTCTTGATGGCTTAGGTAATGCTGTGGTAGCAAATACCCCATAATATTACTGGTTAACACAACCAAGTTTATTTTTTTTCTCCTGTTAAATGTCCATCACAGTCTGCAAACGGAGTTTCTGCTCATTTTGTCAAAAAGGAACCTAGGCAGAGAGTGAATCAGTATGTGTATGATTCTAGGATCACAGCAAAGCATAGTTGGGCTCCCAAAACATCTGCCTGGAATTGAGAGATGACACAACATATCTCGGCACCAAAACTAATCACATAACTAAGAGTGAGTCCAAAGAGCATTGGCAATAATCCTCCTACAAAAGGGAAATACAGTATCAGTGAACGAGGATGAGATTTAGCCCCTAGAAAACATGTACTCTCAGTGCTGTTTTCTGATTCTTGCTCTTCCTCAATTTATCTGTTTATTCAACCAAAATTTCCCAGCACTTTCTATAGACTAGAAATTATAATTAGGTGTGGACTTACAAAAATTAAAAAAAACAAATTATGTTAGTAAGTAGTAGGGAAGAAAAACAAATAAATAGGCAAATACAATATAAAGTACCTTATTATAAACAATCATTACATATTTCATATCAAAACATTTGGGTACATAAAAATACTGTATAACTATATAGTATTGCAGTCTTCACCTCCTAAAATAACTATGTCAGTTAAAATACATTAAGTTATGATTACAAAAATAAAAATCCTCAAATTGTTTGAAACAATAAATGAGATATAATACCTTATTTGCAAGGGATATTCCATGTCAGGGATGCTAATATGGCATGTAAGTTTGAGTTGTAAGCTCAATGAACTCTCTAAGAATTCATCTTGTTTCTGTCTCTTATTCTGCCTTCTGGGTTGTTTGCATCATCCTAAGGTTATGATCTCTGATAGTGAACAAATGATGGTAGCAGTGCCCACTGTACATCTGAATGCCAAACATTTAGCCAGGAAAAGAACGAACACTTAAATAATCACCCAGCATAGCCTTCTTACAATTTTATCCAATTCAGTTGGATCACATGCCACTTCCAGATCTTGTAAACATCACTGATGGAATTATACTGAATAGCTTAGACCTGGAGCACAGAGAGAACTCTGTTCCCAAACCATACAGGCTGTGTGGAAAATGAAAACTGAATTACAAAGAAAAGACATTAATCACTATGACTAACTTGCTATTAGGGCTTTTGCCTGATTTTTACCAAATTTGACTTCTTTAATGGATTCTAAAAACATTTCCCATATCTAAACACATATTTGATTTGTATTTAAAAGGCTCTATATGAATAAAAACCACAACAGATTTTATGCTTTCAAATAATTACTGGACTTGGTTTGGAAAATGGGCTAACAATTATATTCTATAGTAACATATACATTAATCATAGTTATCTGATGTGGACTCCGGCTTGTGGGGTCCGCGGCATTGTGGATGAGACATAAGAGGAATTCACACGGACTACTGAGTCCTGTGGAGGAAAAGAGACAGCACCGCCACTCTCTCAGGAGGAGAGTGCACCCACCCTTGCTTTGACAAGCATTTTTTGCTTTTCTGGGCACATTACATTGAGGACAGCCCTCATTTACTATGCACAGTTCACTTTAGGTGGTTACCTTCACAGAAAACAAAGGAGAGGATGCTGCTAATCACATCACAGAAGAAGCATACTTGCAAATGCAAAGGGAAAAGTCGTTGAACTGGTTACACTCATCCTTGGAAGGCTTAGCATAGATTTTAGGAAGTTACTTAAAAGATATACAGTAAACATTTGTGCCTCAATTCAGGGTGAGGGAGTTTTAGCAAAAAGCAAGTCTCAAAGCAGCCTAGGTACAATGCAGGCCTGATTCCCCATGAGAGAACCTATACATGGGTGTGGGTCCCATGTATCAGACCTCAATTTCCACTGGCCTTTCCAAGTGGGAGCTGGGAGCATGCCACACAGAATGGTCTCCTATAGTTATAAGTATAGATCTTCAGTCTAAATGAAGGAAAAAGTATTATATACCAGCTAGTATGTAATTTAAAGTTGAAATGTGAATAATTTTGTCCAAACTGTGCCTGAGTACGTTTCTAACAGGCTGAACTCTCCAGTCCTGACAAAGATAATTCATGAGGGCAGGGAACTGCTTGAAGGGCTTGGAAAGTGAAAAAATTAGAAAATTAATTTGTCAGGAAGTACAGAATTGGAAGAAAGTACCAGCCACACAGTACACATGCTCACTCAATAACGTCCACCATGCCACTGACTAGTACAGTGAAATTGTCATAGTTCACTCATGCACCTTCCAGTCCACTCTCCTTGGCTGCCAGGTTACACTGATGTCAGGCAAACTGTTCTCATTATATTAACAATGGTTCTCATTCTATTTTCAAAGCAGTCCTCATATATTTTAAAAGTTCTCTTCACAAGAAAAAAAAACTTTCGTGTTTAAGAGTATGAGTATTAACTAGACTTATTGTGGTTATTATTTCATAATATGCACATCTGAAACTAATATGTTATATGTCAATTACACCTCAATTAAAAACAAAAAATGCTACTTGAAGATAATAAAATATTTTAGAGTACTGTAACAAAATCTATAGCCTAATATAAAACATCAATAACATTTAGGCTGCATTTCCAAAGTATGCAATACTCACACACAAAGCAAATAAAAATATGTGCTAAAAGGAAATTGTAAAGGTCAATTCAAGATGATGCAGATATTCAAATGATCAGAAAATAAATATAAGCACCTATTAACTATGCTTAGGAAGGAAGGAAGGGAAGGGAACACATCTGTATAACAGATAAAAAATATATAAAATCCCACAAAGGAAATTTCAAAATTTCTGTCTGTCTCTTAAAATGTTTTGTCCAAATTCCTATGAATTTAGATAATTCATATAAATTTAATAGATTTACGTGTGTTTTAAAAATATCAATAGTATCACAAATATATTGTATATATTTGTCATTTTTAGTAAATGCATATTAAATATTTTGTTAATAATTTTTTTTAAACCTGGATATTTACTCAATTCATCATTAATTCTATTTAGTATTCTAGTTGGTGGTTAGTCATTTTGTAAAAATAGATAGAAAACTGTGACACCAAATTAGGTACTTTAATATTGTTTTCTATTATTTCTTTTTCAACATTTTTAAAACAGTAATTTTCTTCCAGAAAAGTAGCTCTCAACTATCCATAAATAAAATCAAAATCATCTATATTTCCAAAATCCTTTTCAAAAGTATTATTATTTTTCTATTGGTTATTACTACTGAATCTGTAAAGGCATCTTCAACTATACCAGAGTTTTTATAAAGTAGAGATGTGTATGTAATCCAAAACTTGTCATTTAGTTGCTCAAATATTCTCGTAAAATATTATACCTCTTTTCTGTGTTGGTTTCCTCGTGTTTTTAATGGGATAATGTTTTCATTTCTAACCACAGAGACTTAACGTGGTTATTATGAACAGGAAATAAAATAATGGCTTTAAAAGTGGTTTGGGAAGTATAATACAAATGGTAATTTGAGTACTCATTGACTTCCAAGAGGATTAATCAACCTAATTCAAGAAAAACATTTCATGTTGCATTCTATCCAAGTTGCCATCTTAAATAGTGTAAAAAAGAGTAAAAGACTAATGCCCTAACTTTTGATCTCAGCAAATGCTGAAGTGCTACAGTTGCTCCCTAGACACATAGAAAAAAAAAGTACACACAAGCACAAGTCTTTCCAGGGGGCACTCTTTCAGGAGGCTAGGTAAAACCTTAAAAACAGGAAAATTCAAGACAAGGAATATCTCAAGAAGTTGTAAAATAATCTATCTGAAAACTCAGCAGGTAAATCTGAAAAACAACTGCTAAAACCAGCAATTCAAAGGAAAAGTAGAAACCAAGTTTAAACAAATCAAGTGGAAATAAGCTCTGGATGAAATAATAATCAATAAGCACACAAAATATGCTGGACAACCCATTATTTCTAGAAATGCATTGAAGAAAGCTGCCTTGAAACGTCCAGTTTAATCTTCTTCACACCCTGACTCCAAACTTCTTTTTCCTTTGACTGAATAGAAGTCTGATTTCATCAAAGGATCACAGCTAGCTTTTACTGAAGACAGCAGAGCAATAATACCCACAGACATTTTGAATCTCTCTTATCTCTCTTCTCTAGGTATTTCTAGTAATGTTGGAGAACATATCATACCAAGGAAAACAAAATAAGAAACAATAACTTTATAATTTTTCAAAGTATTCTTGACTTTTGCATTATTTCTGTGTGATAATGTAGCATTAAGGTAAAGAATTCATATAGCAATATCATTTCCCATGTTCTTCACAAGTATTAAAAATAAAATAATATAAATACAAGTTAAATTGTGTCAATTAAATTTTGAAAAAATGTTAAGGCAATGAATGCTTTGAATCTTTCTCTTGTCAATTTCATTAAAAGGCTATTCAAAATATGAGAATGCATATTTCAATATTTTACATTTCTGGTTTATGATTCAAAAGTAATAAGCTTTACATGAAAAACAAAAATCCTGATAAAAGTCTTTATTGATTCTCTTTCTTGTTGTTTCAACATATCAATAAAATTATACATAGTATAATTGATATTTCTATGTGGTATGAGATGGTTTTATATAGATTAATTGTTGGTTTACTTAAACCACTCCTATAATTATCTATGCATAAATTATCATGTGTGTAAATATACATGTGATTAAGCATATTTAGACTTTTGAAATTTAACATAATTGAATGATTATGAATTCAAATGTTTTGTAAGGTACAAAATTTATTGTAATACATTATTATCTGAATTAGTATTAATTTTATATTAATTTTTTCAAAGTATTTTCTATACTCTTGGTTATTTCCTTGGTTATTTCCATTTCTTGGTTATTTCCAATTCTTCAAATCTTATCATTAATCACTCCTTATTCCTATCTTAACATTCTCAGTTGTTCATCTCTGAGAACTTCCTCTTCATATTAGTACTCAAAAAATTTTAAAATAGTGAGATATTTTGTAGAAATGTATGTTTTCACATTGTCTGAAAATAAAATTTATTTTCTGTTAAAATATATTTTTAAGAAAAATCTCTATTATTGGAAATAATTTAAATTCATGTTTTCCAAAATCATAAGAATTATCTAGATTATTCTGAAGTTTTATGTGCTAAATATTCAATATTATGAATTTAACAAGGAAAGCATGATGGATTGTTGCCTATTAGGTTTGCAAATTTCTTCATATAATCTCTTTCAGATACCCATTAAAATAACTATTGAAAATATCCGCATACTCTTAGATACCTCTCATTTTATATTCTTCTGAAGATAATTAGCAGAAGATCATAAAATAGTGTGTTTGTAGTGCATGCACGTAATAAAAAACTGGAATATAATTGTTATAACCTGGACATTGTAGTCCCAAACAATACTTTGGGAAGGAAAAAAATCAAAGATGAATATTGTAGAAGGAATACTTTGTGGGGTTATAGTTTTATCAATATCCCATTCTTGGATGGCAGAGCTATATTCCAGGGTCAAAAGCACACCTGCAATTCATTATACAAGTATTGGATGCATGTTAGTTACCAATCACCTAAAGGTGGACTACATGCTAGGTGTTTAAATCTGTCTTTCAAGAGTGTATCTGTGGATGGTATTCTGTAAGCACTATAGTCTAGTGTAATCTATGCTAGGATGATATAAGAATACACAAGAGTAATAAAAGTCAGAAAGCGTATACTACAAAAAATTATATTAATATGTTCTTATTTTATCAGGATGCAACTGATCACTCTGACACCTCATTAGTTTAATATTTCAGAAGTAATGACCTTGTCTATTAAATCCTAATAGATTTAGTCCTAGGCTAGATATATGACATATATCTTTTTTTCTTGATTTTTCTTTTTTGTGATTTTTTTTCTTTATAAATTTTCCAAAACTGAAAAAAAACAGTTACCTGTCACATTTAAATATCAAGATTTATTTTATTTTGTGCAAAGTGTAAAAAGCTAAGATGAGGATTTAATACTAGTAAGTAAATCATATAGTTGTGAGAAGATTATAGATGACCTATTCTCATGTGTCAAACAACCATCTTCCAGATTACAGGAAAAAAACAAAAAGAAAGATACCATAAAATGATGCATTTGGAGGTAAATACATTTTCCATATACTTAAATTTTTTTCACAGAAATATAAAGCTGCCACTCACATTTGTTCAACACTAATTAGTCATCTGTCTAAACAGATGATAAAATTGACTATTCAGGAAGCAGTACACAGAGAGGCCTGAAGGAAATGTGTCTGATGCTGGCTGTGTGATCTGAATTGGTTTGTGAGAGAAGACAGATGTGACTGGGAGATCAGATTTTACTCACCACCAACAAACTGAAGGTGAGAAGACAAACATCTCTTTAGCTTGTTTAAACTACTGAGTAGCTGCCACATTGTATTCCATGAGAAATATTGGCTTTTAGTTCATTAAATGTAGTCATTTGGCTATTACCTTGGCTAAACGAGGAAAAGTAGGCTCAGGCAAAAGCTCTTTTCATGAATACATTAATGAGGTATACATTTGGAAAAATATCTGTGAGCTTACTATAGCAAAAACTATTTTAAAAGTTTATTTTTTTCTTATTTTATTTAATAGCATCATCAACAGTAAGTGCCTTGAGGTATAAATACAACATTACAAATCTTCACTGACATACAAAGAGCTCTAAAACCTGCTACTGGTGTTATCAAATTGTGATTTAGTATTTTCAGAAATTACATGTACCGGAGGGAAGATGTCTAGTCAGCTTAGGGAGAGCATGGCCTCATCACTGAAATACAGGACACATGCATGCCTGTTATCCTCCAAAGAGACTAGAAGGTTTTCCTCTACTTTGGTTGGTGAATTCAACAGAACAATTCTAATTTTAAATTTTTAAATTTTTAAAGTAAAAGAAAATCACATACATATATATGATAAAGGGAAGTTTCATAATAAAAGCTACAAAATATTAGTAATATAATTTTTACTTTTCATTAAAGAACAAGTTTGTTTCAATATAAGCTCAAATCTGCAATATACAGACAAACAATAAGAAGCTCTCCCAACAACATGGGATCAGTAGAAATAAAATTTCAAAAAATAATAATAATGAATAAAATAATAGAAGAAAATATCAGAAGACAAAGTTATATTTTTTGAATAATTACTGTTGCTAAAAAATAGACTAAAGCAAAAGAAGAGAATAATTGAATATTTATAAGAATATATAGAAAAACAAAATATTAAGTTGCACTAACTCCAGAATTATAATCTTGTAAATTTATATTTATGTAATATTGGAGAAATAAATTGAAATGGAAGTGTCAGTCTTGCTGGTAGTGAAATAACATTATATATATGTATATATTTATTTAGTCATATACTTATTCAGATTAATATGTAGACACACATCCCTACATGTAAATATGTGTATATACACATGCATATATACATGCATACATATATGAGAATACATGTGTGTGCATATATAAGCATACAAGCCACACATTTTCCCCAAAGATGGTAAAAGTAAATAATAATAATAATAATAATAATAATAATAATAATTAATAAAAGTAAAACAATTTATGAGTAAGACAACTTATGTTTTTTTAATGAGTATATAGATTAATTAGCACAAGGACTTTTTATTCATTAAACATGATTATCAAAGGGTGAACATATACCTTTGAAAACAAAGAATAGATGATATAAATAAACATATATCCTTTCACCAATAAATAAACTTGTAAATATAAAAAATAGTAAGAAAACTACAACATTTTTGTTTATAGACTGTAATATAGTTGTAAAGGGACAGAATTTTGAAAAAACTCAGTTCTCTGAAATAAATGGAAGTTAGACATACTTTATGTAAAAATTGAGGAGGAGATTTTAGTGTTCTTTCCACCACTCAGTTAAATACTGAGGCTTGTGATGATGTGGTCTTTAAGTCAGTCATCCACGATAAAGAGATAAAACGAAAGCCTAGGAGCATTTCTGTGTTCATTTTTCTAAGGTTATGTTCAAAGACAAATTTAAGTTGTTCAGACTCTCTAAATGAGTTCTATAAGCTTTAGTTAAAAGATTTTTCTGCTTTCTCCGTTAAGAGCGAGGTCAATCAATATCATCAGATGTTCAAAAATGACACTAATATTAAGAATATAAAATGTTTTTTAAAACAGTGTGCTGTCAAACCTACAAAAAGCCAAATGTTATGTTATAGAGGCCAAGTATTAAAATAATTATTCCATTTTACTATACTTATCCATATTTTGAAAAATCATTTTTAGTTTCAGATAACTTCTAACTCAAATATCACATTTGAATTTGTAGCTTTGTAGATTTACCTAACCAAAGTCCATTAAAAAATCTATATTACTCAAGCTTAAATTTTTTAAAAAATGATACAAAGTAGCACATACCAGGGCTAAGCAAACATGGAAGTATTTCTATACAAAGCCAATTTTAAGTTATGCCAAAAAATGAAAGATTATGTTTTCGAGGTAGGCTTCTCTGCTCACTATATCTTTGACTCTCGGCAAATAAGTTAAAGTTTGTAGAACCATAATTTCCTAATTAGAATAAATTTAAATCAATAAAATTATGTAGTTGTCCTAATACCTGTCTCTCCATAAACCATTACTAATATCAGTTTATCCAGCCGAATTAAACTTAATGGACCTACTGCATTCAGGGTAAGCACAATTTTGGCAGAAATTTAGAAAAGTCTCATTTGGGGAAATTAGATGCTAATCTTTATAGAGATGCAGGGCCAGGTCTGGGTACTTTTAAGAAAGATTTTACAAGGAGGGGAATCAATTAAGGTTGGTCAGAATTTGTGACAAAATAATTTTGCATTGCTCCCAACAGCATGGAGTTTTTTAAGTGGGTCTTGATAAGAATGAGGTTAACCTCCTTGAAAAATATGTTGCTTATTACTTTGCATTCTCATTTTCTACAAGAATATATTACTGGAAATGGGTAACTAAGTCTTTTTCTTGGTCTCAAGGTTATGTAACATAGAAAGAAAGAGTGAATACCTGGTCTATAATTAAGGAAAATTGGTTTCAGAGTTTATTGTTCTTTTGGAAGAATTAAATAAGATCACACATACAAAGTAGCTTATATGACTAGTTAGTTCACAATAGGAGTTTAATAAGTAGTATTATCTTCTCCCTAATCTCCCACAATGTTCAGAAAAAAATTCGCCTAAAATGTTTAAAATCTTGGATTTTACTACCAATCATCTATGTGATATAAGAATAACAAATGTATGCATATATACACAAACACATGAACATGCATTTAAAGTTTTTTTTCCGAATTTACTTCCTTGTCTGAGAAGTACAGATTACTGTTCTCTAAGTAGCTTAAGGCAGTAAAATCTGGTTAACACATAAACACGTTTTTACACCGATAAAGAAAACCAGGTGTCATTACTTGTGAGAAAAGTGTCACCTTTCATGATGCCATTTGTTATGAGAAAACTCTCTCAGTTGTCCATTAGCCCTGCTCCTGTCTAAGGAGTATATTATATTAAGAGCTCGTATCATTGAAGAGGCTGATTAAAGACATTTTTTCTGGCCATCCCCATAAGTGCTGTTTAAATGTTGTGCCTCTACAATTGGTTTCTTTCACTTATACTCCGTAAGTTCTAGGCCTTAGTAGCATTTTTGTTTTTAATTATGACCAACATTTTAGGGGAAAGGGGATATAGAAAACTTTTTTTCTATATCATTCATTTTTGCTGTGTTGCTTTCCTGGTCAATCTGGCCTACTAATTTGTAATATTAGTATTTCCTTTGAATGTTATTTCTTGGTTTATATTTTGTTCTACATAATAATTGACATATAAATATGATATTTTCTGATAGTATCTTTTATACCAAGTAAAACTCTTTTTTCTTTGATATCTGCCATTCAGTTTAACCAGACTTCTGGTTTTGTTACAAATAGCTTGCTCAATACTGTCCCATTCAGAGTCCTAACCCTACTGAAAAAACAATTAGACTACTCAATGTGGCAAAACATGTTTGGAGATACGTTTTACCAGATAAATTGTTTGGCTGTGATTTTGAAAATCAGCAATCACTTCATTAGAAGAATCTTACAAAAATATAAAATATGGATTTATTTTTTCACTTACCATATACATTTTTTCTATATTTGTCTTTATGCTATGTATCTATAGACACAAAAAGAAATATAATAAATTATAAAAAATAGTATATGTTATGCTATATAAATATAACATTAAAGAATTATATTGTGTACCTATAATATATTATATAAATATAGTAAACTATAATACATAATGCAATGAAAACACACAGATTTTTTAAAAAATCACTGTAATTGTTCAAGTTCTCTTTATTTAAGAAATTCCATTGAGTGGTCACTATTAGACAAAACTTTATGCAGAAGTTTGAAGTGTTATTTTGAAGTCTCCATTCACTACCTGTGTGATCTTGAGCAAGTTACTTTTTGTTATAGTTTCTTGGTTTCCTCATTAGCAATAATAGATTAATAATAATACATTTGTACAATTGTAAAATGGACTAGAGGAATTAATATAAAGTGCTCTGGAATAGCTGGCATATAATGAGCAATGCATAAGTTTATGCAGTTATTAGCAGCGTTAGTATAGTGAAGAGTCCATGCCCTGGTTAAAAACCAGTGTGTGATTTTTCAGGCCTGACCATAGGCAATTAGAAAGGCACTGCCTGACAGGCCTCATGGAGAAAGCTGCCCACCCCACACCTGACTTGGTACACAGACACTGCATTGCACCTTCTGAAGGGATTGCAGTTTAGATTCAGGGCCCCAAGACTGGTCATGCTCTTACCCCACTCCTAATCCTGATTCTTCATTCTTACTCTATTGATCTGAGTAGCATAAGGCAGTAAATACATATTAAATGTATTTTGAAGAGGTCTTTTCAAAGTAACTCTCCTCAAGGCCTGCATGTTGGAGGAGAAAGGGGAACGCTTGGAGATACTTTTCTACATCGCTTTCACTCCTAGCCCTCCCCTGCACTTCATACTACATGCGTCCATAAAAATGCGTAAGGGTTTTATTCAAAGTCCCCTAAAACACAAGGTGGTCTTCACATCTGGGATGATCCTCCTGCCCCTTTACTTTTAACCATTCTGTGGGGGAAGATGAAACAGGAGGTGGGGTGGGAGTCAGTGCTTTCTCAGGTTTTAGTCTTTTGCTCATACCGTCACAGTAAGTGATTAAAAGCTTATCTCTTTCCATTTTGGCCTGTTGCTTTAATTGGCTACTCTGACATAGCCTAGCTCTCTCTTCCAGTTCAGTTGAGCTGCTGACATATGATTCACTTTATTTAAATGTTGGCAATGCTGTACTCGGATGCTATGAGGTCCATTCCAAAGCAAATGTCAATTCATTTCTTTAGATCATACCTGACTAGAGTAGATTAAACTATTTGGCCACTAAGATTCTAAAAAATATAAAATTTAATGCAGCATTATAAAAGAGTTTATAATTATCAATAAAGTTAAGAGTTTGTATTCTGAGTGGCACTTACAATAGCAAGAGAAATACGTCTTCACTAAGTCTGTCTGTTATAAACAAGCTGGTACCTCAGTTTTGTTTTTTGCTAGTTTTTATAAATATAAAAATAAAATAAAATATTAGCACACAGTTATCAAAAAATTAATCAGTGTTTCTGGCAGAATAATATATTGTTAAATTACTTATCTAGCAGTAAGCACAGTAATTAAAATTAATGTTACAATAATGTAACTGCCAAGGTTCAAATACCCCTCTGGCATTTACTCTGATGCTTCAGAAAAGTGCTTCAACATTTTTCCTAGTTTTCCACATCTAAAAAAAATGGGCAAGAGTATGTTTTCCTGTTGTTGCAATGATTGACTGAACCAACATATAAATTATTTAGAATCTTTCATGATATAGTAAATATTATAGTAAATATCAGCTATTATTAAAATTATTTTTATATTAATAAATTAGAAAATTTAAATGTATTTTACTATGTGGAAGTACTGAGCAAATCATAATATAGTCACTGTTTTTAAATAATCAAATATCTATACATGTTATGAGAGAATAAAAATATAGTACCAATTTGCTAGAAGAAGGAAAAATATGACTGCTGCTCCAAAGATTACAAAGGTGGCATATTTGATCTGAATGCCACATAGTAAACAGAATTTACAGAGCTACCTGAAGACGGAGGCCATGTGGAACTGAAAGAATATTAAGACAGTAGGAAGATGTGACTGTATATAAGTCACTCAAGGGAAAGGTTGATAGGTGGACCAGAAATACTCTTTGGTCATATCAGTTATAATGCTACAGCTTATACTAAGAATTCTGTATTTTATTTTGGATTGACTAAAGGAAGACAAACTTTTTTCCCCAATGGTCAGTGTCATGATATTTTTATTCTGAAATAAAATGAAATGATAATAATTGTATCAGCATAAATAATGAAGTGATGACAAGGTTTTGGAAACAAGAAAAACTCTTTGAAAGATAAAATTGTCCAATTGTTAAATGCTAAAAGTATGTATTAGAACAGTGACACTCAGAATGAAATGAAAAAGTAGGATGTTTGAAGGATACCTTACATGAAAATAAGGCATATAAAGCTGGGCAATTTATTACATATGGTAGAGAAAGGGAGAAGAAGAGGAATACATAAAAAATATCAGAGTTTTCTCATCTGGGTTTGTAGGAGGATAGTAGAGTCTCTAAGGGAAATATGAGAAAAATGAATATCTGTAGAATTTTTTATTTGGCCAGGGCTTTTAATAATGCTTCTCCTTGTTAGTGCACACTGCTCAGCCTTCCTAACAGCCCTGAAGGTTTTGTTAGAATGCTGCAAGCATTTCCTCCTAAGCACCAGCATGGATGTCTGCACCTGGTTTGCTACAGTCCAAACAGCTTGCATATTCCTTTTCATATATAAACTCATTAAAAATGCACAATTGTTGTCTAACACTCCAGAACATTATAAGAAATATTTGATTGTAAACCCTACTTGTAGACTGTTTTCCAAAATCAACAATCCTACCATTCTAGTATCTATAGAGTCACCCAGAAATAACCACCCTTTGGGATGAACAGGTGTGGTCAGGAAACAAAACTCTATGGAGAAAAGGTTTCTGGTTTCATGTTGATTTTCTTTCAGCATCCATTTGCAGAATAACTATGTATAACAAAATCAACTGCACAGACACACCAGTGGCACTTCAGAAGAAGTAAATCCTGATGGTCACAATAAAGGCTTCAGTGAACAAAGAAGCATTTATTTCAGGAAATGATTCTATTGAATAGAAATGAGTGGTCTAAGTCTGCATCATTACTTTTTTTGAATAAACACAATAACAATTGTTCTCTTATAATGAAGACAGAATAATAAGTCACAATTACAACTTTGTTCTCCAGTACAATGACTTTGCCAACTGCCATGACAATAAGCAATACCATGCAAGATAATAAATATAATATTTCTAAGATTTATATTTCCAAATAGTAAATCAAAATTACTGTATAACTCTAGGGTGAAAATATTTTTAAATGTGTATATTCTCATTTTATATTAGGTATATAAAATCATACACCACTGTACAAACTCATATTTTAAATTTAAACATGAGGTTAGATAACAAAATAATATCATATCAGTTAATCACTTACAGTCTCTCTGACTTTTACATGAGTTTCTAAGGTCCTAATGTTTAGATTGATAAGTTTACAGTTCAGCACTGCAGACAACCACAGCTAGTATTTCCCCCTCTTCGACTCCTGTATGTACCATCTTTCTCATGTAAAAATCTCTCTGCAATCAGATTCTCTAAAACTATGATAGGAATGGGAATAATTTAAGTGCATGTGTACTTTTGTTGAGTCCAAGTAAGGAGAAACTTAACACAAAAGGATAACAAAATATGTTGTATAATTACTTTATGAAAAAATGTTTTGCTTATATATTAGTCTCATTTAATGAAACATATAATACAAATGAAACTTACAATACAAATGGACTTACACGAAAGCCAGTAAAAGAGAAATTGATTCCATGATATATTAATGTGATTCTCCACATTATAACCATTTTACAGTTAGTATTCTACATCAAATATTATTTTCATCATTCACAGTGTCCTGCGATAATGAATAAAAATAAAAATGTGTAAGCATTACAGTCTAGAATCCAAGTCATGATAATTAAAATATTTTCATTAGTATTTTAAGTGCCCTTTATAATTTTATCCCTCTTAGATAATTCAGAGGTAAATAGAATTTTTATTCCTTTTTTGTTTTTAAAGTTTATTAATTTTATTGTATTTTTCTGCTACTGTTCATCCCCTTATACCCTCTTCCACCTTCACTCATCCCATCCCACAAAAGCCACACTGTCGTCCATGTCCATGAGTCTTTTTCTTTTTTCTCAATCCCTCTATCCCCTAAACCCCGAGAGCTGTCAACCTGCTCTCTATCTGTGAGTCTGTCTCTATTTTGCTTGTTAGTTCATTTTGCTCATTAGATTCCACGTATGAGTGAAATCATATAGTATTTGTCTTTCTCTGACTGGTTTATTTCATTAAGCCTAGCTTTCTCGAGGTCCAGCCATACTGTCACAAATGGTAAAATTTCCTTCCTTTTTACAGCCAAGTAGTATTCCATTGTGTAAATGTACTATATTTGTTTTATCCACTCATCTACTGATGAACACTTGGGTTATTTCCAAATCTTGGTGATTATAAATAATGCTATAATGAACATAGGGGTGCTTATTGTAGAGAACAAAGAAAACATTCATAGGGAGTTAGTGTTAAGAAAATTAGCTTAGGAAAGCCAAAACCTCTAGCCGTGCTAATCTTTAGACTTGTGCGCCAGGAAGATAAGAGAGGCAGGGTGAACAGAATGACCTAGCAGATAGCCAACTGGCCAGTTGCCCCAGCCTTCTGATCACGAGCCTCTCCGACCAATTGCTAAAGAGAGCACAGGCCTAGCGTGGGTAGTCCAGCCAACCACAGCACTGTCCACGCGCTGAACATGCAGTCCGGCTGCCAATAGCTTCCATAAAAACCCTAGCTGTGAGCGTTAGCGGCGCAACTCTCATTTGCAGCTCTAAGGAGCACTGTGTCTCCGGACACATTCGGAGAGTTCGCCCCTGCGCAGGTAAAGCTTTGGCCAATAAAGTAACATCTTCGAAACCCTGAAAGTCTCCGACGTTTGTTCTCGCAAATGGTGGATATAACACTTATATTCTTTCAAATTAAGAATTTGAAGAAACCAGAAACACTAACTTGAAAGAATATATGCGTCTCTGTGTTCTATTTCTTTCTATTAAGAAAACTTCCAAGGGAAAAAACATGCATATATAATTTTTTTTCTTTCATGAAAAAAAAATTTCACTTTAAAAATCCCATTGAAAAAATATTTTAATTCCACTTCAAATATTGGATTATTTCCTGTCTGCTATTATTTTAATAGAAATGTTGGACCTTAAGTTTATTTTATGCAACCATCACCAACATCTGTGTCTTTCAGCTGTTCAAGGCCAGGCAGGTTCACACAGGATTCAGGCAGATGGAAGAAAATTCATGGAGCCATGGGGATGTCTTACATACCTTTATTCTGGGGTGGCATGATTACTTGCTCTGCAAGCTGTGTGTTGCCCTGTGGGAAGTCCCAACTCCCTCATATACTAAATGCACACAAAACCAGCAAGTGCCAATACTGACCTTCAGTTATATAAGAGAGATTGCAGGTCCCTGCTCAAGGCCACGTGAACACTGTCAAGCCACAGTTGCCCAGACATCCTGGTGAAAGCAGCCTGACTGACTCCTTTTTACCTATGATCCACAATGTCAGGGTTCCTCATGGTATTATATGTGAGGGTGTCTTCCATGAGGGTCCCTTGGTGAGGAGGGAAGAGCCTAGCACCCATAGCAGTATAAACTACAGCAACAAGCTACCAAAACACTAGCAATAAGGTCAATCCCAGGTACAAGGGCCAGTGCAATTCCTGGGCAACTAAGGACACCCATGTGAGCCACACACCCAGAGGGGCGCCCCAGTGGGAGCTGCAGCCCAGACATCACTCTGAGCCTCCCAGTAATGCTTAAGAGTATGGTTCTGATACAGACCTATCGGAATCCAGCCCACTTGGGCTTGTCCTTTGAGGTTCTCAATACAGAGGGTGGGGGCTGGTCTAGCCAACTCCACGGCCTCAGCTGTGAGCCCAACCCTGAGTCATCACATATGGAGCAGCCGCCAAATGGCTGATGCCAGTCACACTGCTCCTCTGCCCCAGTACAGATATCAGTCCAGGTCATGTTCCATAAGGGATGTGCAGTGTTCCACTGATTCTGTAACCAAGTCCAATTTGAGACAGAAGCAGGAGAGATGAGCCATGAGAGGCCCGCAGATGTGTTCAGGGGGATTTCAGTGCAGGCCCAGCACACTGATTAGTTGGTCACTGAGGCTTAAGTATGAACCTAGTCCGCTAAAGTGTTATTCTGTACCCTAAGGGTGGAAAGGGAGAACATTATTGGAACTAACAATGGCAAATCACAACCCTCAGACAATATACAAGCAAATTCTGGTCATCTGATAAAACAAAGGGCTGGCAGAAAAGCACTTCTTGGGCATGAACACCATACCTTTTGTGCTTTGACTGAGCATTCAGCCTCTACTTGCTACAAGAGTGGGAAACTCATAATGGGCCATAAGGACATCCTAAAGTGCCAAAGAGAAGCATTCCGTGGTCTGCTGGCCCTGGGTATGTCACCTTTAAGATTGTGGGTCATGTCCTAATCACCCAGGGCACTATTTGCAAATTTCTCTCCACTCCTTGTCCCCAAGGTGCAACAAGAGCCACCCAACGCATGTGGAGGCTTTTATGTCCAAGTGGAATTTGCCCTCATTCCAGGTCCTCAGGGGCAGGCAAGAGAATATTTCCTTGTTTTCCCATGCCTGGTTTCAGCAAGGAATCTTTAGTCTGTACCTGACGCTGAATTGGAGCAGCAGTCCATCAGAGTAAGGCTTCCAGCAGAGCTAGGTCCCTTCTCTGACTCCTCTCATTTAGAGTATGGAGGACAGTTGATAAGCATTTCGTCCAATGTCCTGGTACAGGGGTAGCAGCTGTGGCATGAAGGCCCCGTTTTGAAAGACCACTGTACTGTTCAATCATTCTGGTAACTTGGGGGTGATAGTCCACACGGAACTTTTAGTCAATCTGCAGATCTTAGGAATTCCCCTCCCCTTCCTCCACATTGTGTACCAGGACAAAGGAAGGGGATCTTGCAATTTCGGAGTTCTTCCTTCAGGGTGCAGATCCTGGCCTCCAAGGCTTCTTCTCTTCCTTGGAGTTCAAGTAACTTAGCTGCGGGGCAAAGCACAGCCTCCATCTCAGCTGGAAAAGCAGGAAAAAACAACCAGATCATGGCCCCCACTGCTGCTCAGGAGCTCGGCTTCTCCAGGGTCTCCCCTACCACCCACAGGACCTTCTCTATTGTATCAGGGGATCCCAACCCACCAAGAAACTTGCCATCAGATATCACATGCCAGTGGCCAGCCAACCCGCTGAAGCCCCCTCCGGGCCTGCAGAGGGCACCAACGCCATACCGTACTGCGGTGAATCCTGCTGAGGGCGCCAATTATCTTGTAGCCATTCAAGGCCAGGCAGATTCACACAGGATTCAGGCAGAGGGAAGAAAATTTGTGGATCCCTCGAGATGTCTGACATGCCTTTATTCTAGGGTGGGGTGATGCACAAAGCCACAAGCCATCTGTTGCCTGGCAAGAAGTCCCGACTCCCTTATATAGTAAATGCACACGAAGCCTGCAAAGTGCTAATACTGACCTTCAATTATATAACGGAGCTTTTTATAAGCTTCTGCAAACTATCATTCTATTTTCTGTCTCTAAGAATTTGGCTAACCTAGGTAACTCATATGAGTAGAATCATACATTCATCATTTCATGCTTGGCATATTCATTAAGCAAAATATTTTTAAGATTCATTCATGTTGTAGAGTTTCTCAACTCTACAACATGAAGGAGGAAGAAAGACTCTATCTATCTATCTAATATGTACACATATATACAATTATATATATACATATATATAATATGTACACATATATACAATTTTGATAGGTTATTTTTATTGCATTTTCCATTATAATTTATCCCCCTTATACCCTCTTCCATCTCTATCTACCCCCTCCCCCCAGCAATCATCACACTTGTGGATGTTTTCAGTAACTTTTTATGAAATTATTAGTTAAGCAAAGGTCAAATATCTATAGTTTATTAACTTATTTATTTATGTGATTATTTAATCATCAAATGTTTATTATATCAACTCTGTTTTCCAGGAACAGTTTCAAGTACTGTTCAGTTTTTGATGTGGAAACATAGAATAATGATTATTCTTAATATTACCATCTGAAAATAAAACAAACCCACAAATGCGTTACTTGGACCTGGAGAACATTATGCTAAGTAAAACAAGCCAAAAAAGAGAAAGACAAGTACCATATGATTTTTACTCATATGTGGAATCTAATGAACAATCTGAACTAACAAGCAAAACAGAGACAGACTCATAGATAGAGAGTAGGCTGACAGCTTGGGAATTGTTTGGAAGGTTTGAGGGATTGAACAAAAAAAAGAAGAATTTTTTAAAAATTGTATCTTTGTAAAAATAATGCAAAAATTCTTATAAAGTAGTCCTCGTTTTTAGTCTATTAGATTATTATCCTAAAATGTATTAATTTATACACAATAAATTTGTTAAACCTGAAATATTTAGCCCGGGTTTCCTAGAGAAAGAGACCAGAGAAAAGACTTAGTTGTGAAAAGTTTTTTGGCAAAATGTGTTGTCCAGAAGCAAACAGCAGAATAAGACAGAACAAAGCAAGGAAGGAGGGAGAAAAAATGCAAGAATAAGCGGGCCAATGTTCTAGGCCAAGGGTGTCAAACTCATTTTCCCAGTGAAAATGAGTTTGACACTCCTGCTCTAGGCAGTTTATTTTCAATCATTTGAGACACAATTTTAAATACATCCTGGATGTTTCTTTTTCCTCACATTTGAATGTTATGTCAGTAGGTAGAAGTTTGCCTGTAGTGTCCCAGGTCACTGTGTTGGCAGATAAATTTAGAGGTTGGAAGGAAGAAGTCATGGCATGAGTCTGAGAAGAGGTCATAGCTTATACGTGTGTTCTCCTCAGAGGTAATGAAAATATAAGACAAGAGGGTCTGAGAGATTTTGAACTTCTGCATAAGAAGGAATAGAAACAACAGCTAACAAGATGAACATAAGCTGATTTATTGAGTTAGCAAAAATTCTGTAGTTTTTTTCATAAAATAAAAGACATAGTTTTCATTTTCACCAATAACTTTATTGATTTGGATATTTTGAATATGCTGGCTATTTCCCACCTTGTATGCATTGGTTGTTCTCAATTAATGATTTGATTTGATTGCTATCAACTTCAACTGGCCCACCCAACCATGGAGGATTGTCCAGTGAGAAATCTCCAGCACAAAACTTCACAAACCACTTTGACATGTTTGATCAGTCACAGCAACTTTTCCATACAGTACATGAATCTTTTTTGGTGTTTCAGTTGCATTTTTACCTTTATTAAAATAATAAAGCATAATATGCCAAAATGTTATTTATTTTCTTTCATCTTAATATTAAAATAGCTACACAAAAATTCACCAATTTTGATAATTTTTAAATGTACACTGGTGTGAGAGCTCTCACAATACAACCTAACAAAATTGTTTTGAATTAAGTAATATACATTACATAATTTTCATCTGCTGGTGTGTAATTATGCAAAGAAAAAATTTACCAGAAATAAGCCATCCAAGGCAGAATATTTTCTATAAGATTTTTGTCAAATGAATATCCAGTGTTTGTATTAAAGCTTCCACATAGGGGGGA
>PVKM010018707.1:0-24837 GCA_004027735.1 Carollia perspicillata | reverse complement strand
ATGAATTAAATCTGTGCTGAACAGCCCGTTCTACTCAGCTCAGCTGAGCTCCTTCAACTTTCAGAAAAAGTCATGACCCCCAGCCAGCCCTTCTAGTTGACCTGTCGAGACAAAGGTCCTTGGTCCCCCCAGCATTTCAGTCTCCTCCCAAAGGTGTTCTGTATCCCCCTGCCTGGGGCACCTGCTCTAGAGTGGTGAAGAGCCCCAGTCCCTCTTCTGTCCCCTGCTAGTTTAGTATCCGTGACTCTCTCTCAACCCTGTGTCTCCAACATCTATGCTTCATTTCCCTTATCACCAATTCAGACCTTCCTGTCTGTCCTCTCTGCTTTCCAGGATTCTGGGGAGAAGGGACTGAAATATGTGACCTCACCTCAAGACCTTATATTTCCTACATAGGTGATGAGGTGTGTCATTTTAATATATTTCTACAAAATGTGTTCTCATTTAGATTGTCTTCCCTTCTATAAGCCACTGCTCTATCTGAATGTTCATTTGCTTCCTTTCTGGAGCCTTCTGCAGACCCACTTTTGTTTATGAAGAATGTCTCCTAGCCCTGGCCTGGCATCCCAGGTTGGGGTGAATCTTGGGTGCTGGTCTCAGCACAGGCCCAGTGTGGGCTCGAGGAGACCATGGGAGCCTGAGGAGTTGCCTGCCTTCAGGTGTGGAGGGAATGAGGCAGACCCACAAGGCAAGCTCTGGGGTCCCTCCAACCATGTTTTGTACCTTGCTTAACTGTCCTATCGTATCTCCCCTGGTTATATTTTCATTGTTCTTATCTGTGAAGCTTGAAGAGGAGGTGGTTGACTAGCATTGGAGCTGGTTTGCAGAGGACATAATAGGAAAGCAGCATGCCTGAGCAACCCAGCTGACAAGGCCAGGCATACACCTAGTATGAAAGCCTTTATTGGCTAGAGAAGGAGGAAAGCCCATGAAGACATGCGGTTCATGTCTCACCAGTTAGAGGCTCCAGAATTCCTGCACAGGAAAGGATTCAGTCCTGAATACCGCATGAGGTGGCTGAAGGTGAGTTTACAAAGTACTTCTCATCTTCCCCAAAGACTGAGACAATAGCAGGCAAAAGTCCATATCAAAGACCAGGAAACAGGGCTTCCTCTAGGGAGGACTGCTTGATACCTTTTCTATGCAGAATCGAATCCACTTTTGGCTGTTAGTGTTTTGTCTTTGAACTTCAGCTCCAATATCAAGTGTTGTGTCTTATTTTACTGTGACCGAGGCTACTTCTTGCTCCCTATCCATTTCCCCAGATATCCAGATATCCTTAACTAAGGCCTTCCCTTATTCCCCCAAATCTGCCTGATCCAGTCTCTGTGGCTGAATTCTGCACAATAAAGTTTTTCATATTGGTGCCCAGCTTCCTGTTTCTGCCTCTGCCAATTGCTGACATCTTAGAATCTTGTCCAGTACTCCACCCATCGACGATGTCTTTAGTGAGAACTTTCAATGTGCTAGACATTGAAAACCCAAGTAGGTCCACCCGACACTGTGTCTTAATCATCTGCAGAGGCCTTTCAATACATCTGATGTCAATGGCCTGCCTTCCTCATCCCTTTTCTTGCCAACTGACAAAACCTGTCCTGCCTACCTGTTCTCCCAACCTGGATCTGTGGCCTCTGTTTCCTCGTGTTTCTGAGTGTGGCTCAGATTGAGCAGGGCAGGAAGAAAAGGAGGGACATGATCAGTCATTTATGCACGTGTAAAGAACTGTGCGTGTTTTGTAGTTCCATCCCGTCCACTGTGGGTAGGCAGGCACAACTCTTCTTTACATGCAAATTATCACTGTGCATTGCACTCTGCCCCCTGCCCGGGACACTCTTTCTCCACTATCTGCAGCACCTGTCATTGCCACTTAACATCGTTACTCAAAGGCCATTCTCTCTATGAGGCCTCTCTCGGTGTGGCACATTTTAATGTCAAACACCTGTCCCCCAGCCTCCCTGTCTCCTTCCCTGTTATATTTCCCTCCATGGCAGCTATTGCCACGTCACATTCTATATCTTGCACTTAGTTTGCTGTTGTTCACCTGCACTAGAACATCGGTTCCATGAGAGCAAGGTTTTGTCTGTTTTATTCAGTGTTATCACCCTACCATCTAGAAGCAGGGTGGCAGAGAAGGTGCTCAAAGAATTGTTATTGAATAAAGAGTGAAAGAAAGTGTACAATCTATGATGCACTGCCCTGGGGACTCTCTCTATTATCTTATTCAATCTTTTCTCCACTGTGTTGTTATCCTTCATCTAAGAGAGTCAGAATGTCATTATAATGTGTGTGGGTCATTCAATTTGCAAGTGACAAGCCTGGGACATGAGGCCATGCCTGCCTCTAAATGTACTATATTCCTCAGTAACATACATGGCCTCATCATAAGGATAAAGAGAGAAGGAAGTGGAGAGGTAGGAGGGAAGAATGTGACAGCAATACCTAAACCCTGGTAAATTCAAGTAGAATATTAAGCGTTTCATGGCTAGCACAAGGTCATGATCAGAACAACCTCATGGCCAGTTTTTGTTGTTTTGTTTGTCCAACGTGTTAGTACAGCTTCAACAAAGTACAGTCCACCATGTACATAGGTCATACAGGAAAGAAGAGAATCTTTGTGAGTTAGAATGATTTCTCCTTAGGAATCATACATCACCACCATCCCCATTCCGGTGGTTCCTCAGAGCCGCAGATATTATAGATGAAAGAGTGCACTCGCTAGCCTGCCCAAGGGAAGGAGAAGAAGGCAGCCCAGCCAATTGGCCCTCTTTTAAAATCTTCTTGGGAAAATGCATGATGTATGAGCCATTTAGAACTGCCTCTCCCTGTCTTTTAAGTGAGTGCTGCCCAGAAGCAGCTGCTGTTAGAGCCAAGATGCAGGGCCTCTGTGGATGGAGTCCTCTTCATATTTCTAACAGAGGGATGGAAAACCAGTCTTTGGGCTAAAGATGGCCTGGGAAATAGAAATTGTTCTCAGAGAAGTATGATTTAATCTCCCTGCAATGGAATTTGAATGCTTCCAATCTTACTGTTTTCATGTTTGATAGATACACTGAAACTTACCACTGTACACAGGGAAGAACTCACTATGAAAAGCATAAAGCTAACAAGACTGTGAAGGGCTTGCTTACCTGCTGACATAACGTTGATAGTACCTGCAGTCCCACGGTGTCCTGCTTTGAAATCCAACTCATCTCTGGATGAAGAAGCCCCTTCTGAGGAGATCCTGCATGATCGTCCCTTCTACAGCATGTGGACTGTAGCTTATAGTAAGTCTGTATGTCTCCTAACAAGCACAGGACCTGGAGGATATAAACCTTAGCCTTCTATTCTCTTGGTTTTCTCATCTGTAAAATCAAAGGGCTGGATAAGTGAAGATCTCAGGACTGTTCCACTAAAACATTCTTTGTTCTCATGTCCCTGTGGTTAATAAATGATGTTATTTTGGCTGTTCAGTAGTCTTGACTGTCCTTCATCCCTACTTATGCTGAATAAGATTTTTCTCCCTTCTCTGATTTACCCAAAACATTAGTTTGGCTGATTATTTGGTATGTCTGAGGATGATAAATACATTAATATTGACTGAGATAGGGCTTCTTGCTAAATTTCTTTTTTTAATATATTTTATTGATTATGCCATTACAGTTGTCCCAATTTCCTCCCTTCATTCCCCTCCACGCTGCACACCCTCTCCCCTCACATCCTTCCCTTTAGTTCATGTCCATGTGTCATAAGTTCTTTAGCTTCTACATTTCCCACACTACTCTTGCTCTCCCCCTGTCTATTTTCTCCCCACCATCTATGCTACTTTTTCTCTGTACCTTCTACCAGTAACATTTCAAATCTCTCTAGGTCTCAGTGCTAGCAAGGCTTGGCCATTTACAGGTTAAAAAAAGCAAAGGTGATCAATACTGGATCATTTAACAAATAAGTAGGACACATAACTAGGCATCTATTTCTTGAGAGTTAAATATATATCAAATGACTGAACTGTAAGCAGCAGTCTGACATTATTGCAAGTGAAGCACGCTTGCTGTTGAGCTGTGACTCCGGGTTGGTCTGCTGGGGCTCCGCAGGGTGAGCTGCACGCTTGTTTGTTCCCTGTGTCCTTTCTCGGAACAGTAAGTTCTGCTGTGAGAGTCCCAGGGCTGCTCCAGCTATTGCCAATGAGCTCATTGAGTTTGCTGGTCTTGAAAATGCATCAGTGTAGGTAATGTGATGATGTAATGCCATGTTCCTGTCCTCTGGATTCCCCTACACCCGCCATTATTGAGGCCTTATTTAAAAGACTGGAGAGAAAAACAAAAAGCAGGATGGCCTTTCAACGTGACTTGCACAAGGCTGGAGAAGAACATGGCTTAGCTTTCCTTTGTTTTCCTATGCATTGAGATGCAGGGGTTCAAGTTCAGCATGGCAGCTCCAAGAGGCAGGTGGGTGTGTCCCCTATGAAGGTCTAAGAGGGTCTACTGGACATAGCTCCAAGGAGGACAGGAATGCACGTGCCATGGTACATCACAGCCAGACTCTCTGGCTGGGGGTCACATCTGGAAGAGGGGAGAAGTGGACTAAGCAAATGCTGGATACACAGCCACAAATGATAAATAGGATCAGAATGTGACAAGACAAAGTCAAATTAACCCGGAAGAGGTGATCAGTTTTAAGAAAGGGAAGGGAGGGAGCCCCTCCAAGCCAAAGTTGAAGGAAGAGGAGTACATCAGTCAGGCTGACTGTGAAGGTGGAATGCCTGTCCTGGGCTGAGCAGGAGCCATGCAGGAAAGTCCATCCAGGCTGTGAATGAAAGAGTGGGAAACAAACTCAGCCAGCCAGACATAGGAAATTCATTGAACCCCTCTGTGCCAGGGGCTTGGCTCTAGAAAGTCAGGCAGAACATAAACCTTTCTTTCTAGTGGTAAAAACTGATGGGCCATACAGACCAATGGAATAGAAGAGGCAGCCTAGGGATAAACCCTCAACATAGGCAAATAATTTTCAGCAAGGGTGCCAATATCATTCAATAGGAAGCAACATTTTTTTAACACGTGGTACTAGGAAAACTAGATATCCATGAGGAAAAAAATAATCACATACCCTTACACCATATACAAAAATTAACTCAAAATTAATGAAAGACCTAAATGTAAGAGCTAAAACTGTAAAACTCATAGATGAAAACATAGGGTGAAGGAAACTAACAAGTACAGAAGTAAGAGGAAAAGCTTGTTTCTTTCTGGTACACACAAGTGAGACAAAGATTACGTAGAGAACTGTGGCAGAGGCAGAGGGTCTGGTCGGCCTTGGGGTCAGAAAAACTGTCCCAGATGACAGAGTTCAGAGGAATTGCAGAGGATGGCAGAAGTGCGCTCTGGAAGATGAAACCGTCCCACCATGATCTGTAGAAGGGTTCCAAGAGGCCCTGGGAAAGAAATGGGATTACATTTTGAGGAATAGGAAGCCGGTCAGTGTACCTGGACATAGGTAGTGAGGAAGATGAGCTGGGAGACAGAAGCAAGGTACAGATGATGGAGGGTGTTAGGGCTATGGTAAGGAGTTTGCTTTTTGCTCTCAGGAAAACATTCGAGGGTTTAATCAGGGGAAAGATGTGTGTCACTAAAGCCTTTAGGAAGGTCCTGTTTCCTGCTGCTGTGAGAGGTGTGGATGGGAGGAGAGGATGGCAGCCAGGAGCCCAGCCAGCAGCTTGCTTGGGGCAGGATGGACGCCATGCTGACAAGGAGTAGTGGCTGCATTCCGCCTGTACGTGTCAGGGCTGATTCACAGACCGGATGAAAAGCGCAGAGGGAAGAAAGAAAGTGGAAGTTTCAGATTTTGGGTCCATGCAACCATCTAGATGATGGCGGTTCTGTTGAAGGAAATACAAAAGTTTGGGATGGGGATTGATATTTTTGAGGGACGTTCAGTAGTTCTGCTTGGACCATGTTGAGTTTGAGATTTCCATTAAACTTCTCTATGGAGGATTTGAGTAGACAGTTGGATTTATGAGCCTGGAATTCAAGAAACAAGTCCTGAGTAAAAGTAAAAATTCAAGATTTGTGTGTGTGTGTGTGTGTGATATACATACATACATATATACATGTATACATATATACACATATGGCTTTGAATAACATATACATGCATACAAGCATTTATTTGAAGAATATATGCCTACATGTTCATACATAATACATGGCTCTGAAAACTGTATTTTTCAGACCATAACATGCGCCTAGGTTTTAGAGGAAAATAGGGGAAAATTTTTGAAGCAAAAAATGTGGTAAAATATTTAATAACATAAATAACATAATATTTCACCAATGTAAATGTAAACAGAACTCAACAGCAGCATTAACAACCATTATTCCTCCCAAGTTTGCAGGGGTGGGGGAGTGTGTCTTATAGTCTGAAAAATACAGGAATGTATATGTGTATGTGTGTGTAATATTTATATTGTTATATAATTATTTTATTCGAAGTAGTGAGTGATATCCCTGGGGCCAAACCTTGGCCCCCTTCGAGCGCAGCCTCCGGACTCTGGTGGAGGGAGGGGCAGCAACACGGAGCTGAAGGAGCAGTGAGGGCCGGGGCTGGGCGGGAGAAAGACCAGATGACTGCGGAAGTCCAGAGGGGAAAGGGAAGGTGTGGCAGGTTAGAGGAGACCATTTCTGGGATACACAGCGACTCTTTACTCTCCACCAGAGGCTCTGGAAGTTGTAGCCCAAGAGACCTGTACAGAGAGAGCCAGAGGAGCTCACTGGTCACCTCAGAGTGGGGCTGCAGCCCCGGACCTCCCAGCACGGGGACTTGCACACTCTCAGAGCTCCATCTTTCAGGATAATGCAGAAAACGGCCTCTTCCTAATCTCACCTACCCTGGGGGCTGGAGTGCTGTAGCTTTGCCAAGCTGAATTAATAATACACTGTCCAGGCCAGACAGCTTTCAGATGACCAGACGTGGCGGATGCCAGGGGAGGGGCCAGGACTGGGAAGAGTCTCCCAGAAGAGTTCAAATAGAGGAAGCATTTGTCACTTATTGCTGGTAAAACTGGACAGGACTGCCAGCATGCACCCACCTCTCTACTTTCCCCTACATTGTCAAGAGACCAGAGATTGAAATCAAGCTTGGCTACTTCAGACTCACACATTTTTTAAAATCACTCAATTGTTGCGAACCTCGGTTCCTCATACCTTATTCAGGCTACTGGAAAATGAAAGGAGATAATATGTGTGGCACCTGTCATACATAGGGGCTCCAAGAAGATATCAATGTTATTTCAGTTGTTTTTTTTTTTTCAGAAAGACTTCTGATAAAATTATTAATGAAATATAAGTGTTTGTTGCAAATTTTATCCTGCTTTCTCCAAAGGCAAGGGACAGAGCCTCTAAATTTGCCCTTGAAACATCTCACCATTTTGCTCTTTAACTTCTGCACCATAATTAATGATTTTTTGCGTAACCTCTTCTTCACTTGTATGCTCGACACAGCATCAACCTGTTACAGCAACTACTTCATGTCCTTGTAAAAGCAAAGATGCTAGCAGATGCTCCCAAACATTCCCCAAGCAAATAAATGATGGCGATATTTGTACCCCACGCACACAGTTTCAAAGAACGGGATCATTAAAATCTTTTTTAAAATCTACTTCACAGCACTACTGTCTGTATTATCTGAGTCACTACTTGACAAAACAGGGGGGAGGCAGCTGAATCACTGAATCGGACTGTGAGAGAGGAGCGTAAACAAGTGGAGGATGAAAGTCCTGTTTGTGAAGAGAGGGAGAAGGAAAAAGGGCTCGCCTGCTAATGGAAGAGAAATTTCTGTGGAAGGAAAAACTAAAAGCCAACCTGAAACAAAAGCAAGATGAATCACTTTCATTCTGAAAGGAACACAGAGAAACAATGGTGCTAAATGAGATACAATTCCTGACAAAGATCTGCTCTGTTCTCCAAGGGCTTTTATTATGCTGCGTGTACCAAGAGTTATGTTTTATCTCCCCAGAAAGAGATGTGTGCTTTATTTTATGTGTGGTACCTCTCTTTGCCTCGCCTCCCCGCTTGCTGAGATTTAAGTCAGCTATTGTAGTGCTCTATCTCTGATCAGCCTTAAAGATCTGAAAAGCCCTGAGTTTGCAAGAAGAAAGAAAGGCCTTCGTGTGTGACAGTGATAGATCCTGCTTGTCCCCTCTGGCTGACATTCCCGCACTGTGAAGACCACAGATCCTCCAGATAACAAGGTGCAGCTCCTGCTCGTCTGTGCCTTTGTGTAGAGGTCAGGGCACCTGCAGGGGGAAAGGCTTGCCAGTGAGCTGGGACTGCTTTCACCTGGCACCTCAGGGGCAGCTCCATATGAGATATGACGAAGTTGGGGTGAAAGAGAAGGCAGAGATGTAATCTCTGAACTTAAGGATGGAAAACAGGTTTCATAGGCAAAAACAATCCTTTACACTAAAACCTAAAGCCCTACTCAGCTACCTCCAGAAACTGTGTCTTTGCCTTCTTAAACTCAGTTTCCTCATCTGTAAAATGGGCTAATCACAGCCTCTGTTGCAAAGGTTGTTGCTGGGAATGAATACGATCAAGCATTTGAGGCCCTTATTGCTGTAGTGAGGGCTGAGAAGGTACCGCTTGTTATTACTTTCAAAGACTGTGAGCTTTTTCATACCCCTAACATTTCTTGGCATAGTCAGTGATTAATACCCTTTTATTTTTAATGCGCGAACAACTAGAACACAACTCAACATTACCCTTCTGATTAAAAGTCTGATATCCAAGGGATGAAGCCCAAACTCTTAAGCATGACTTCAGTGCGGCCTTCCATCTGTCCCCAGCTTGCCTGCCGGCCTCCCCAATCCGGCGCAGGCTCTGCGGAGCAACCCGCCACACCTGAGCTCCTGCACTGGATCCTTTCCTCGACAACCGCGAGTGAGTTGGAGACGTCCTTCACGACCTTCCACACTTACCCCAAGTGGCCCTGTGACTGTGAGGGCTTCCCTTAACTGCCCCAAAGCACTGGAAGTTTCTCTCTCCTTTGGTCTCACAACATGTTTTACAAGAGTGATTTTCAGAGTGTGGTTCTTGGATCAGCAGCATCAGCTGAAAACTTGCTAGAAATGAAAATTCTTAGGCTCCATCACAGGCCTACTGAACCAGAAACTCTTGGGGAGGGGCTCAGCCCCCTGCGTTTGAATGAGTCCTCCAGGCGCTTCTGATGCCCACTCAGATTAAAGAACGATCTCTATGCTAACTTCTATCATAATATGTCTCATACTGTATTAAAAGCACTTACCTAAACTAGGCTGTCCTCCTCAGCCATTAGCCAAGCTATTTTTTAGTTTGTCCTAACTTTCCTCATCTGTAAAAATGGGCATAATCATATTACTTTGTAGAAATGGTTACAGATTCAAAGTAAGAACTGTAAAATGCAAGATACAGTATCCCAAGCACTAATCCCTTCCTGACCACTCCCCCCCGCAACAACTCCCAGCCGCTTGTTAATATTGACTAGTGTGCTGGTCGTTCTATAAAACTTCCCACTGCCTTGTAAAAGAGACCCAACTGACAGGTCTATTTCCAGGTGGAGGAAGTCTGTTAAGCTTTTGAAAATCGAGGAGTCTGTCCCAAGCATCAAAAATTAATGTAAACTTCTCAGCACAAGACTGATATTGGAGAGGAAGAAGGAAGAGTACTTATGCCAAGTGACAGGTGGGGATGAGTCAAGCTGGGGCCAGGTAAAGACCAGCTGGGGGATGGATGCACAGTTGTCAGATACGTTAGCATTTTGTGCCTTACATGGAGATTTCTCTCTATTGGTCAATGAGTGTACAAAAAGATCCCAGATTGCATTCTTACCCAAGAGCCTGGTTCTAAAACCACTGAAGCACTTGAATGATGGGATTACTGAAGGCTTGGTGGCCACAGCCATGTCATCCCTACAGCACATGCACCTGGACAGATGCTCAGTGAAGTTTGCTGGCTGGAAAAGTCATGCTTGCTTTGCTATGCACAGGATAATGTCATGGGGGACAGGCAGGGCCTGCAGTAATCTAGGAAGACTTTCCAGAAGAGAGCTGTATGGTTAAAAGAGCTGAAAGAGACATGGGAGTCATGGGGCATGTTTCAAGTGTGATGAAGAAACCAGGCTGGCTGACCCCAGGAGTTTGTGTTGGTGAAGGAGCAGCAGATGATCAGTTAAGGTGGGGCTGAATTCTAGAAGGCTTTGAAATTTTTCCTGGAAAATTTGAACTTGACTTCATAATCAACAGAGAATTGTGATCTCCCAGAAAACAAGAAAAATTCCCACCAATCCGGCACATTTATTGAGTGCCTAGGTTGTGCCAGGCATCATACAAAGTTAAATGAGAGAGCGCCCACACTAAAGGAGACCAGACTCTGGACGGGAGCCGTTGTTGGCCATGAATATCAGCCAACATGGCCAAGTGCAGGAATGATGAGTGTCACACAGGAGAAGCAGGTGTACAGTGCTACAGGGGCTCAAAAGGGAGAATGCAGCTTTCCAGGGAGCACCACGTGCTTGAGATGGATGTGGATGGAACACCATTCAGATGAGGAGAGCTGGGCAGTCAGTGAAGAGAAAGCCAATGTGGAGCTAGGGAGGCTGGGAGAGAGGAGGTGGTTGAATTTGGCTAACTCATCTTTGCCTCCCTACAAAGTTTAGCATGATGCATTGCACGTTGCTGTCATTTAGTGAACATAATGTCTGTTGCATTGTCACTATATATCCTTGAGCAAGACAGTGACAGGGAAAACTGCAAATATTTAATATGCAACTTCATCAGAATTGTAACTAATATTTTACTACCTGTACATCTCAGAGGCAAAAGAAAGAATGGTTTGTGTGGGGAAAATGAGTTGTTTTCCACAGCCGGAGAATTCATACAGGAGCTATAAAGAGGGTAATGACAGCCCACAGCTTACACCATATCAAGGATTTCATCCTAAAAGCAGCAGAGAGGGACTGGAGAGTTTTCAGCCAGAGCATATACTCAAACCCACATTATCGGAAGATCCCACGCATGCTCGGGAAGGATGGGCTGTAGTACTCGGTACCTCATCTCCATGATCCCACACTAACTGCCCTTCTCTCCTCCCTCATCATGGAACTGTAATTATCTGCATAGCTTTCCTTCTCTCCCACCAGAATGGGGGACATTTCTCGAGGTCATGGAGTAGATTTTATTTATTCACAAGTGTTTGTCAGATAGAAAGCACTCATTATGAGGTTATGTAGCGAGATTGTAAGGAGGGAGAGCAAATGAAAAACATTTTCAGTAATTCAGGCAAGAAGTGACAGTGCCCTGAGCTGGGGTGGTATTGGAAAGGACGGAACAGGGGAGACAGATGTCAAATACACTGAAATGCTAAAATCTAAAGGGCTTTGTGACAGACGGGGGAGGGGTGAGGAAGAGGGAGGAATAATTAGGGATTTGAATGACAGGCAGAGGAGTAGATGACGGTGGCCCTTTGGGACAGGAAACAGGAAAATCACATTTGAAGAAGCACAGCACAAGTTCCATTCGGACATGTCTTTAATAAACCAATGGAACTTTGAACTAAAAATGTCTAAAAAGGAGTTGATTTGCAGTTATGGGGCTCAGAGGTAAACCTCAGCTAAACCACCTAATGGCTCCCAGACCAATAGATGAAGACATGGAATCACCCACATCCTAACATTTGGTCCTATTTACCTTTCTAATTTTTGCCATCTGGAAGATTATAAAGTGGCATCTCACTGTTGTTACAATTTTCATTTATTTGATTACTGGTGAGTTTGAGCATTTGTTTGTGTATTTGTTGCCTACCAGGACTTCCCCTTTTGTGAATTATCTTGGGATATCTTTGGCCCATTTTTCCATTGGCTTTCCTTGTTATTTTGTGTGGGTTTGAAGGGTTTATTTGTATATTCTAGAAATTATTTCCCTGACTGCTTTAGGCATTGGCAATATCTTCCCCGAGTCTGCTGTCTATTAAATTTTTATTTGAGATTCCTAGTCCATGCAAGGGAAGAAATACATTAACCAAGCCCCAGAAATAGTAGAAGAAGCATATTTTGAAGTAAGATAATGAGTGAAATACTGGTCGAGGTGATCGAAGAGGGGGGATTTTGATAGGCAGAGCTGGAAGAGGGAGACATGCCCCCAGGCATGCTCAAGGAGGCACAGGGTCACAAAAGCCTTGGTGTGGGGTGGGAGTGGGGAGAAGCAGTGGGGAGCAGGATTGAGCATGAGGGAGATATTTGTGTTGATCAAAAGTTAAGGGTTGCCCTGGCTGGTGTAGCTCAGTGGATGAGCGCGGGCCTGCGAACCAAAGGATCGCGGTTTGATTCCCAGTCAGGGCACATGCCTGGGTTGCAGGCCAGTTCCCAGCAGGGGACTCACGAGAGGCAACCACACATTGATGTTTCTCTCCCACACTTTCTCCTTCCCATCCCCTCTCTCTAAAAGTAAATAAATAAATAAAAATATTTAAAAAAAAAAAGTTAAGGGCTTAGGTGAGAGGAGCCTGGGCCACAGTCTATGGGGCAGTGAAGAGGTTGGTCTTCACCTCACCTTGAACACCAAGCAGAGGACAGTCCTGCCCAGAGACGTCCTTTAGTAAGCTGGGTCTGGAAATGGCATAGAGGGGGCTTGGACAGATTGAAGCCAGCAGATCAATTAGGAAACCTGGCAATGAGATAGTGTGATGGTGAGTTTCATGTGTTAATTTAGCTAGGCTACAGTACCGGTAATCAAACACTATTCTAGGCTTTGCTGTAAGGGTATCATCTTGCTGATGTGGCTTAACATCTTGTTTAATATCTCCAATCAATTGACTTTCAGTAAAGGAGATTACCCTTGTTATGGTGGGTGGGTTTTGTTCCATTGGCTGAAGGCTTTAAGAGATAAACTGAGGTATTCCCCCACCCAGAAAATAATTTCTGCCTCAAGAATATTAACACAGAAATCCTGTGAATTTTCAGCCTGCCCTACAGAGAATGAATTTGCCAATCCCCAGAATTGCATGAGCCAATTTCTTAACAAAAAGTAAACCTTCATGTGCATGTTATATATATTTTCCTATTGGTTCTACTTCTCTAAAGACCCCTGATTAAATACTGCAGGTAATATTTGGGCTTCACAGCTTTTTGTTCCAGCCTGCCATTGATTAAAAAGAACTGCACTCCAATATATGCATTTATTTATAAATTATTTATATATGCCCAAATGCTAATGTGTTGTATATATCACAAAATACAAAAATAAAAGCATTTTAAGAAACAAATTATAAGAGTACCTGGAAATCAAACCTGTAGCATTTATTCCTGTATTTGCAGTGGGACCTCATCAGTCCTTGGGAATCAGCTGGCCAATGCAAGAGATGACTAGGACTCAAGTACAGTGCACTATGGACAGAACTAGGTTACTCCAAGACAAGGACTAACCCAGCTGAAGTCTTCCTATTCAACAGGTACTTATCCATATTTAAAACAAACAGGTTTCCCCCAAGTATAGGAGGGGGACCCAAAAACAACAGAATTATGCTCTGGAGGGTGGGCCCCTTATAGTACAGGCTTCCCCTGCCAGGTGAGTGTTCTAGGAACCAATCTGTATTAGCAGACCTGCTGGTGTTGTTGTGAGAGGCTGGGTTTGGCTTCAGTGAATTTTTTTGAAGACTCCTCCAACACATCTGTCTATTTCATGATGGGTGTCACAAGTGATGGGTAATTTACAAGTATACCTGTGCACACTGTCTATGCTAAGTGTTTAGCAGTTTTCTTTTTTGACCCCAAACAGCTTGGCCCCCATGCCCTACCCTCCCTATTCACCTAATTTTCCCCAATCAGTGACTTTATTTTTGTTCCCCCAGATGAAAAAAGTCGTCAAAGGGAAATGTTTTACCAATGTATAAGAGGAGAAAGAAAAAATGGCAGAAGCACTAAAAGGCATCAAAATCAATGAGTTCAAGAGCTATTTTAAGCAGTGGAAAAAGCATCTTGGGAGGTGTATTATACCAAATGGAGAGTACTTTGAAGGTAACTGAAATTTAAACATGTAAGAATAAATACACATTTTTTTTAGAATAAATTCTGTTTTGGGGGGTTTCCCCTTGAATCCTTTCAATGAATTTGTCTATTTCTCCTCAGAATTATTCACACACACAGGTAGAATGCTGGACATCCAAAATAACCAGGCCGTTAGACTTTTTAAGGCAAATGGCAGATTTACATCATGATTGTCCTTGCTCACCCTGGTGAGGTGGGCTCTGCTTGGTAACCAGACCTGGCATTTCATGAGTGATGCAGCTTCCAAAGGAATGGCATAGGACTCGATTCCACATAGTCTCACAACAGGGACTGAAGGTGGGAAAGGTTAGGACAATGTTTCCTTCTTTGAAGATGGGTATTGTCAATAGTGGGAAAAAAATAATCCACCTCAGAAGCAGGAAGTGGAACCGTGGGTGGTCGCCAGGGGCTAGGGTTGGGGGTCAGGAGGGGAGCTGGGGTTCAATGGGTATAAGTTTCAGTTTTGCAAGATGAAGAAGTTCTAGAATCTGTTGCTTAACAAGGTACACATGGTTAGCACTAGTTTACTGTGCACTTAAAAATGGTGAAGGTGGCAAATTTTACATTATGTGCTTTTCAGCACAATAAAAATTAAGTGAACTGAGGTTTGGGGAAGTTAAAGAACTTAATGGAGATCATGCCATCAATCAGTGGGCAGATTTTGAGGCGGATCAGTGTCTTTTGAGGGCCGGCCCCGTGTTCTTCCCATTATATGGACTATGCGATGCATACACAGAAATCCACCCCCTTCCTGCCTCTGGCAGCATAAATTTGGAGGAGCCAAGGCTGTCTTTGAGATAACAGATACTTAAGTGATTCCAAATATTTCTGGTTTTAATCCTCCGTGTACAACATTGACTTTTCCAATCGTTAAAATAAATCTCAAGGATTTGCTGGATTATTTGTGAAATGCAGTAGGAAGCCCTTCAATTTATCAGTAAGTAAACAGGTATAAGTCAAAAGGTATAAGAGGGGAGAGTAAGCCCCTGTACCTGGCCACCATCCAGGTATGCGATTTAACTTTCAAATGACAAACCAGTGACACATGGAAATTAAGTAGCTGGGGAAGCTCCAACATCACTCCATCAGAGCAGAAGACACACTTGCTGCAGACCTGCCAGCACGGAGAACTGGTACCAAATATCTCAGATGCCAGGTGAGATCCACAGATCACAAATCTCCACGTTGTTGCCGCTGGAGAGGCATGGACTCAGAGGAGGCTGCTTTCAGGCTGTTTCACTTTTGCCTTTTAGTCTCAGCCGAGTCCGCAGGTCCCGGTTACCCTTTGAAATAGGTCTCTTATTTGGTCCTTTTAAAATGTTTTATCATTTCATTTAACTTCTCCCAGGATCAGATAAGGAAATGAGTACATATCACCAATGGAGTGAGATCGAATTTTAAAATGCTCGTTGCATCAGGCTGCTCGGGCTGCCAGAACAAAATACTGTAGACTGGGGAAGTTGGGGTGGAACCTTAAACAAGACCTTTCTAGTCTCACAGTTCTGAGGACCAGAAGTCCAAGATCGAGGTGCCAGCCGAGTTGGTTTCTCCTGAGGCTTCTCTCCTTGGCTTGCACACATAGGGCTTCTCCCTATGTCCTCATATAACAGAACAGTCACAAACATACACAGGGGCCCGGACTCCAGAGGATGGTATACTAACACCGTCCAGACCACCTGCTGGGCTCGCGTGTCCGCCGCCAATTGGAAAGATATCTCTCAATGCCAGAGATTTGTGGAAAGGAAAGGAAATGTTTATTTAAGGCTATACAGACTTAAACTGTGACCTAACATCTTCATTAAAATATCGAAGTCCTTTAAGATACCCACAGATACACTCAGCAGCTCCTGTCTTCCCTCCTGACCTAATTCAGGGTACCATAACTCAGGGAAAGAGCACATGTCTGTGTTTCCAGGCCACTGGCACCATCAGCCGTGTTGCTGTCCAGGCAGGATATCCAATTAATCCAAAGCCATGTGGCACCTTCTCACGGTCTACTGGCAAGAGTTCTTTGTACCCATTTTTCCAGGCAAAGTCTTCTTTCCTCCACCAGAGCTGTGGGGATGTGCACTCTGGCAAAACCTCATGGTTCCCTCCTTCACCAAAGCTGCGAAGGGATCTGCACTCTCGCTAAAACTGCATGGTTCCCCCCTAATGGCTGCCGTGTATGGGTTTAAATCTCTGCGCCAATCTTCCTCTGTACCCCCATTTCCGACTCCTTCTACAATCGGTTACACCTGCCAGCATCCCTGTATCATCCCAAGTTTACTGGGCTGCCATCGTGAGTCTGGGCAGATATGGACCAATATCCTGGAGCCAATCTTCTTCCAGCTCCCACGCAGGTGCTGTAACTTGGGGGACCTGCCCCCCCCACTTACATCTTGGGGGGAAGTGTCTTCCATCCCCCTGGCTCCAAGCATGGCCACAGCTATTTAACATATCCAGGTGACCCGCCAAAGGCCATAGATATGTTAAATGACCATGCCATGGATTAGCTACAAGGCTGTGGCTGTACGAAACAGCCCTGCATGCCCTGCTCCATGTGTCCCTTCCCCCAACTCACCCCTGTGGGCGAAGGGGTGAGGACATCTTATATGTCTCTCTAATATTTCCTAGACACCTTGAGCTCTGGCCCCATTCCAAATCCCTTTTGGGGGACCCCTCTTGGCTGCACCCTGTATCACTCACGTGGCCTTTCCTCTGTGTGCACAGAGCGAGAGTGAGCTCTGGTGTCTCCTCCTCTTTTTATAAGCCCGAGAGTCCTGCTGGACTAGGATTCCACCCTTATGACCTTATTTAACCCTAATCACCTCCTTAAAAATCCTGTCTCCAAATACAGTCACAGTGGATGTTACGGCATCAACCCCTGAATGTGGTGGGGCATGGTGGGGGAGGGGGCAGGCATAGTTCCTAACACTCATCTTTTATTCTTCTTTTCTACCTTTTGTTGCATATGCCTTACAGTAGTCATTCAAACTCATCTGCATTGCCTTGAGGCAAATTAGATTGTTTTAACAAAAATGTAAATAAATCCAAGACCAACTGTAACTTTATAAAAGAAATCTTCTAATTTGAGTGTAGAAAAGAAAGAGAGGATGTGTGTATGTGTGTGAATGAGTGTATGTGTGTGTGAAGGGGATTGTTAAGAACAAAAACACCCTCCTGAGAATCAAAAAGAAATTACTTTCCAGGCTTCCAAGCACCTTTCTCAGGAATGTATTATGTGACATGTTCTGCCAAAATGAAGGAGTACACTAAGAAAGAGGAAGGTCTGGGGTCAGCAAACATGGAGTGTAACTTCAGAGAGGCAAGTGCCTCTGCCCAGGGCGCAGCTAATCCACAAGGGAGCAGTTCATCAGGGCAGAGTCCAGCATGAGCCTCAGACATGCAAAGTAGGAAAGCACCCAAGAAGAGAAGTCACCTGTGCAGGTGCACATAGCTGTCACGTTAAACACACAGAAAGCCATGTAGATGCTCGTGTTAACAATATTTCACTAGACGACTTCGGTAGAAGACACAGAGCCCATGGAGTCCCATAGCTGTACCCGAAGAAGAGATGTTTTAGTTTCAAAATGTGAGAAGAAAATTAGCAAATGAAACATTAATGTATCTAATTAACTGTTGACAAAACTCAAGATGACAAATTAATCAACTGCAACCCACTCAATCTTTAATGACATACATGCTTGAGTGTGTGTGTGTGTGTGTGTGTGTGTGTGTGTGTGTGTGTTATTGTGCTCTATTTGGGTACATCTTTATACATAAGAAGATGGAACCTCCAAAAATAAGTTTGTACAGGGCCTACAAAAGTATGAAAAGGACATAGCCTATTGAGGTAACAGTCTTAATGCCCCTTGGGTTAATGACAATTTGGAGTCACATCACAGGGTTCACATCTTCTGGACTGGGGTTGGTGGTTGCCAACATTTTCAGGGCCTGATGAGCCAGAAGATTCTGGATTTCATCTTCATCAAATACCCCTCTACTCCATGCTGTCTGGAAAACCTTCCTGACCAAAGTTCACCAGGCCTACACCAGACCAACCAGCAGACATGGGACAGCAACAGCCCCAGCACAGCTTGTCGGAGCTCTGAACCCCAAGAAAGGGTGTTGTTCCCACCACTGGTGGGTATGCTGGGCTGTGCAGGGGCCAGTTAAATCAGAGCATTTGCCTGCACTGTTCACCTTCAGGGAAAAGGATGAAGAGGCTATTTTGGCCTACCAGGTGATCAATAGATCTTAATGTTTCAGTGACAAGAGGAGATAAAATGTAGGCATAAAGGTCGACAGTTTATAGAGACAGCCTTGAAATATTTTAGAATAGAAAGAATTATAGTATGAGTCAGTGGGTAGGGCATTCAAAACCATCACAGTCACCAGATGAATCAAACCACCTGAGGTAGGCCGCCTCGTCTCCTCTCCTCTGCCAGCCTCGGGTCAGACTGACTGGGGGATGCAGTGGATTGATGGTGACACTGAACCGTTTGTACAGAAAATTGAACAGGGTGTAAATACAGAGCTTCTTCCTAAGGGCCCTGTAGAAAGCTTTGGTTACCTGTCTCCCAGCCGCTCCCCCAGTGCGCTCACACACACACACACACACACACACACACACACACACACTTCCTCCCCTGGGAACAATGGACTAGGACCTACGGCTGGCCACAATTGTTCTACAATGACATCCCCTTGTCCTTGAAAATGTTCAGTTACTGTCCTTCAGAATCATAGCTGAATAAAACCTCAAGAGTCTTGTCTCTATTGTCAGAGTTTTAGGCTTTAAGAAAAGAAGACCAAAAATTTCAAAGTATTATAATTCTGCTTTTGAAAGAAATAGTTCCTGGCCTCTCTTCTCGGGTACCATGTGCCACATATATCACTATTGACTTGCTCATCCACTTAACCAATATTTCCTGAATGCAGGCACTGGCTAGGCAAAGATGAATAAGGCGGAGTTCCCACCCCTGGCTCACAGTCAAGTACAGGACAAAGTCATGTACTTTTCAGACAATAGAAAGTGCTGAGTGACCTGGACACTGAGGGCCAGGAGGGATGAGCTGGGTCCTGGATGATGAATAGGATTCTTTCAGGCAGGAGGAGAGGTCAGGGCATTGAGACGGGAAAAGCAGGTTGTACACAAAGGTACTGAACCATGGGGAGAGAAGGGAGGGTGTGAGACCTGAGTACCCAGGTCTGCAGAGGGGCAGTCGGAGAATGGAGCTGGAGATATGAGAAGGGTCCAGATCACAAAGGCCCTGCCCATGACCTGCTGTGGTATCTAGGCCTGTTTCATAGGCTGTGGAGAGACAGTGGAAGTTGATCTAGACCTAGATTTTAAACATTACCCGCGCTTATGATAGGAGGAATGGGGTCATGGGGACCACTCAGGTACTGTTATGAAAGCCCAGACAGGATAGGATGAGGGTCTGGACTGAGGCAATACTGGGAGGTGAAGAAAATGAACTTGACTCTAGAGATTTCAGAGGTAGACACTACAGGACTTGGGGGCTACCTAGGGGTGCTAGGTTAGTGGGAGGAGCTTGCCTCCACAGTAAGCCCCAGGGACACAGGCAGAACAGGACCTCCTCCTGTGCTTTGTCCAACATCCCCACAGCTGTTACGTAAAACCATACAAAACTGCCAATATTGACCTATAAAATGTCAATTACACATGGCTCACCCTTATCATAAAAAGTTAGGCTGATGGTTTCGGATTTCAAAATTGATTAATCAATTAAGTTTTTATTCACTGGGGAAAAAATAGGGCTAGTCCAACCACTTGGCATCCTGGAAAAGGTAACACTATGGATACAGTGAATGCCAGGGGCTGGGGGGGATGTGGGATGAGCAGGTGGAGCACAGAGGATTTTCAGGACATTGGCTGTTCTGCGTGATACTGTGATGGTATGTACACATCATCATACATTTGTCCAAAGCTATAGAAAGTACAACACCAAGAGTGAACCCTCGTGGAAACTGAGGGACTTCAGGTGATGACGTGTCAGTGGAGGCTCATCAATGATAACAAATGCTCCCCTTGTGGATGGCGGAGGAGCTGCACATGTGTGTGGACAGAGAGCACATGGAAAATGTCGGCACCTTCTGCCTGATTTTGCTGTGAAACTAAGACTGCTCTAAAAAAATTTAAAAAGTCTATTAATTCAAAAAAATAGGACCAAACCAGAATCCAGTTTTACTAAATCCAAATATTTTCCTTTCTGCAATGTTGCTCAAGATTGAACATTTTCCAAAGCACTGCCAGTCTCAGGAAGCCAATCTGCTGGCACTCTTTAAATAGTCACTCAAGACTTGAGCCCTTGAAGGATGCATCTTGGAAAGAATGATGTATTAAAGGGAGAAAATCCTTGCTGAGAGAAAAAAAAAATGAAAGTCGATCTGAGCTTACAGGCTTGGCAAAGGCATGAATGTACAATTAGGTTTGCTGCTGTCCCTAGCCTGCCCCAAATGTCCCCACTGGGCCCCTGAGGACCCTGTGGCTATGATGATTCCCCCACACATCTTGGCTTCATCTGACCTTCTCTTATGAGCCCACCATCCCAATTCATCACCTCATATAGAGCATTCAGGGTATAAACTTCACTGAAGCCCCAAGCAAACCACTAATAGTAATATATGAGGGAGGCCCTGGCTGGTGTAGCTCAGTGGATTGAGTGTGGGCCTGCAAACCTAGGGATCACGGTTCGATTCCCAGTCAGGATACATGCCTGGCTTGCAGGCCAGTTCCCAGCAGGGAATGCACAAGAGGCAACCACACATTGATATTTCTCTCCCTCTCTCTTTCCCTTCCCCTCTAAAGATAAATAAATAAAATCTTTTAAAAATAATAATAAATAACTAAATAAAAGTTTAAAAAATAATATATGAGGGAGACAGTGTCACCCACAATGATAGAAAGACAGAAGACTTTAACAGGGACAGGAGAAGGAGCCAAGAGCCAGGGCAGAGCCCAGTCCCTTTCCTTCTATCCTTCAATCTCCATGACACAGTAGCTGTGGACACAGCCTCTGGCCACCACCTGACTCTCTTCCATCTCCCACCCATGCAGTGATTCTATCTCCAAAGCTTCCTCCTCCCACTCCCTCCAGGAAGCGGAGGATGCTTCCCTACTGGCTCTCCCAGTGGTTCTACCTGCAGTCTTGCCTCCCATCTCTATCCCACCCCCTGAGCCAGCTGTCCACACTCAACAGGGCTGGCCATGTCCCCAGCCTGAGCAATCCCCTGTGTGATGTGGAAGGCACACTAGACTGGATGGATTCTGTGTCTCTTCTTTCCCTGGGCTAACTTCGGGCTAGCCAGAGCCTGAGCAGGAATCATTAAGTAGCCTGACAGGCACACACAACCAGCTCCAACCCCAGGGTCTGCCAGTCCACCAGTGAGCAGAAGGCAAGAGGAAGGAAGCCCACAGACAGCCAGGCCTCCTAACCTCCCCTTGGCAAAAGAGTGCTCTGCCTGGACTTGGGCCTGAGTCATGGTCACCATCCTGTCTGCCCTGGGGGCCCCGAGTACACGTTCCAGGGCTTCCTGCTGGTCAGCAGGTACACACAGATGTGGTGGTGATGGCGAGACCTTGACCTTGAGCAAAGCACATAATGACTCAGCTCAGCAAAAATGGGGTGGTTCTGGCTGCTGTGTAATTCTCATTGTCCAGAACAGTTACCACGTACCATTTGCTAGTTTAATCCTAAGGGGAAAAAGGTATCTGTTCAGGAAGGGAGAGAAAATTTCAGTCAAACAAGCAGCCCAGGTGTTGAAGGGGGTCCGTGTCTCTGTGAGACAGGGTGTGTCAATGGCTCCGTGGACCCTCTGTGTGCCAGCACTAGCCCTCTCTGTTTCCTGGTTTCTTCCTCTGATAATTCCTGCCATTTCCATCTTCTGAGGGTGCGAGGAAGATTAGTGAGATAATGGGTGTAGAAGTGCTTTGAAAAGGCCAATGTGCTATGCCCAAGTGCTGGCATTAGTCTCGCTGCGCTAAATCACCTGCACAGGGTCCTTGGGAGGACTGGATGAGATAATGGATATGGAAGCCCCTTGTAAATTATAAAACATGAACTAGAAGAAAAATTATTAGTAGCAAGGCATGATTATCTGTGTGGTTCCGATAACAACACCATTTTGCCACCTGCTGCCCAGATATTTCTGTAACTGCATGACTTTGCAAAGACATGAACTTTGCATGCTGGGGTTTGCCCAGCTGTAAAATGAGAACCCTCCGGGGATGGCAAACACAGCCGGCTCTCACCGCTCTCACGGGTCCTCAGGGGCAGCCAGGAGATGAAATGAGGAGGGGCGGGGCCACAGGCCTCCAAGAGACCTACTAAATGGAAGCGGGTTGTCTCAGAGGACAGAACCAGCACCTGGATTCAGTGTAAATTCCTCTGGAGGCAGGTTTGGCCGAGGGCATGGTTTACTAACACCTAATTATCTCCTTAATCCTCATCTGCCTTTGAACCGATTGCCTCCTCAAACCCTGCCAGCTGCCCTGTGAAGTCAGTTTTCTTATCATTCCCATTTTACAAATGAAGAAACTGAGACTTGAAGGTAACGTCCGAGGTCACGCAGCTTTGAATGTGAAGCAAACAGGATTACAGGATTGACTGGCAAGTCGCCAGGGCTGCACAGCCCACGCTTTGCTGATGATGTCAAACTGATTTATAACCACGGGGAGAGCTGAGGGTCTTGAGGCATTGCTTTCCACGTGCTGTCATCAGTGGGTGGGTTTTTCGTCGTGCCCCGTGGGATTATTGAAGTGTGAAGGGGTGAGGCACATTCAAAACATGATAGAGGGGAGCCAGAGCCCAGGGCCCTGCTCTGCAGGTTCAGGCCTGGTAGATCTGGGGAGCAGCTGAGAATGTGCATTCTCAAACTTCCCCAGGGAAATGGACCAGCTCCCCACTGAGACACGCCCACAAGGCAATCTTGAGCATCTGTCCAAGGTTGAATATGCATTTTCAGAGAGTTAGTTTCATGAGACAGGCTAGCCAAGATTAAATTCTGAGTGTCCCCTCTTCTATAAAGAGGATATTGGCTTGCCCAGTCTCCTTTCTTTCTCGTCCTTGTCAGAGCCGCCTTTGATTCTCATCCCGAGGAAAGCAGGGGGAATGAGGGGAGAGATGAAGTGGAGGGCGTGCGAGAGAGTTGTTCTGAGAAGAAAGTGGGGGAGAGAGAGATAAAGGCAGTGTGCTGAAGCCAGAGGATTTTCCAGTTATCACCATCATAGAAGAGAAATGAGTTTTTTAAAAATGATTCTTGGTTGTGTGAGCTGTCTGGGTCTGAATGATGCGGATGATCACTCCAGCATCCTTACACAGGTTTATGAGCAACAGGCCCTGGAGACACAGGTCTCGAGCCACACCTGGGCACATATCATGCCTAGCACACCCAAAACAAAACAGCTATAATAACCCCAAAAGGCACAAGGCTCATCTTCGACTGGCATTCCATACTAGCCATGGTCCAGCTATAAGCAGCATGCCCCCACACCAGATAGCTCCCAAATCCTCATCTCCCAAGGCCACTAGCTTCTCCATCTTTACATGTTTCCCTGCCTTCTCTCCCTGTTATCAGAGCCAGCCATGGCTCTTGGCCCCTGAAGCCTTCCTGATCAGCCTGGCTATGAGAAATTTCTCCCTGTGCTCATTCTCTGCCCGCCTCCTAAGCTCTCCTGCAATGAACATAGTCCAGGACTCGGTTCAGGGGCTTAAGCTTGCCCTCTCAAATATGTTTTAAGACCCTTAAAGACCAGGACCAAGGAGAAACTTTCTCAGCAGCCATGACCCCCGAACCTAGCTGATCATCAGCATTACCTGGGAGCTTGGAAACAGATGCCCAGGTCCCAGCCCAGACCTGCTGCCTCAGAGTTTTAAAGGTATGAGCCCAGGAATCTATTTTTTAAAAGTTCCCTGGGTGATTCCGCTGAGTAGTCATAACAAAGAACCGTGCCCTCCAGCATCTATTTAGCACAATGTGAAACACCTGGACCATTTCTTAGACTATTTGTTTCTTAATGATTGATGAATCAATTCAGCAGCAACTCACATTTCCTCAGGCCAGTCACACCTGCTTTGGAGTTAGAATTGCAGAGCTACCAGCCAAGGTTCTGGAAGCCAAGGAGAGCTCCCCCGCCTCCTGCAAACTACCCCCACCCAACCCTGGACAGTGCGCTCTCGGTGCATATGGGATGTCCCACACGAGCTCATGGTGGCCCGTCCTCTTAGTGGCTGTGGGATGGCCTTCCTGGATTATTCTCAGCAAGGCTGGGGAGCACCCCACTCAAGCGGCTTCCACTGCCCCTCCAGGACCAGCTGTGTGACTCAGCACCAAGGTTGCTGTTGGACGAGCATGTCACTCATTCTTAGAAGCCATAACAGCAAGGTCTGCTACAGCTTTCTCTGTCTTGCATGTTAAGTCAAGGGTATCTGCTCCATATGGCAATGCATAATTTACAACACAATTTACTTCCTGCTTATATAGCCTATTGCGTACAAAGCTTTCATTTGCATATTTATTAATTTACAAACTTAATGCCATTTTCTTAGTCACTTACAGGATGTGTCGCTGGTCCCTGTCTTTGAATTAATTTTAATCTAAGGTGGAAACATTTGTTAAGGGAGTTGGCTCATGCCAAAGTAATCAAATGCATTTACTGAGAGCCTAACTATGCTAGACTCCAAGAAAATTAATGGTGCAGAATGTGAGTCTCCAAAAACATCACAGTAATGATATAGTATGTCTGTTTTATAATAAAGAAACTGAGGGTCAGAGAGAGTC
>PVKM010018706.1:0-24848 GCA_004027735.1 Carollia perspicillata | reverse complement strand
ATCATTTCTAATGTTTTAATTAAAACCTCCCATCTATGTGCCTGTCTCTAGTCTGGAATTTGGATATTTTTTCTTTCTCTATAAAACAGGTTTAGCTGACCTGGAGTAGCTATACTTAGAAATCCCTGCAAATGCCTTGCTAAGACCTGAAATTGGTAACTTTGATACTGGCACTGATTAAAGGAAGGACAAGAACCCACTTCACTCAGCGATGCTTTATAACACAGCCTCAGAGAGGACAATTTCCTACCTCGTGACAGTTTTATTATTACAGCTTTCATCTCAACAGGCAAAATAAATACAGCCTTCATAAGAAGTGCCCCAGATAGGCCAGCAACTATTATCCCGACTTCTAACACCAGAAACTCTGCTATTATAAATGCTATATTGTCATGTTTGTTTTGTGCTTTGGGAAACCAGCTAGAATATTGAGGATAATGCTGTTGTGTAGAAATGTTAATTATGTGTTAAACTATATTAACATGAAGCAACCTCTCTTTTCTTCCTCCAGATCTTTTTTTCTGTCTCTCTCTTTGTCACACAAACATTCAGATTCTGGATTAATTGTTCTTTATATGAACCTACACGTGACCTCTGGATGAGGTTAGAGAACATGCTGAAGTCTGCCTTATGACACTCACTTGGAATCAACTTTTTCATTTTTGAAACACTGAGGTAAACTTTACATTGAGGAAAAATTTAAGACAAAAAAAAATTAAAATCATCCTCATCCCAGTGTAGTTTGCTCATATCCTAAATTACGTGTTGAGGATATAATCCTAGAGTTAAAGTTGCTAATGTTAGGCACATGCACTATTAAGACAGCTCTGTAACGTATTGAGATATTGGGGCCCTGCAGTTGGTATATTAATAAAGAATATGTAGACTTTGACCAGCTAAGTTAGACTGCAGAGACCACCCACATGGGATTGCCAATAGACCCCTCAGCGTCCAAGCTCCCATTTTTGCAGAAGTGAAAACCCCAGGTTGTTTTGATTGAAGGTTCAGTTTCAGTAAACTTGCAAGAAGGAAGCAGTTACAAGATTTATTACTTACAGATCCCAAAAACGAGGGTAGGGGGATTGTGGCGAGCCTGGGAAAGGCCAGCCCTCCATTCCAGGTCACAAGTGACAGGGGATAGAGAGCAGGGTAGTTGGCGCCTGTTACTGGTAAGGCGGTTAGGGTAAAGGTCACTGACCTTTTGCAGCCTCAACTCTACGTGGTTATTTAGAAGGTGCCCCAGGAAAAGCAAAGCAGGAACCTGTGGCAGTAACCCTAAACTCAGGTCCCTATCTCCGTGTCAGGTCCCTAAACTCAATGCCGTATCTCTAGGTGCGAGCAGGAACTCCAAATAGCTGTTTTCTCTTCACATTTGCTTACCAGTTAATCCCTGAGCTCTGAGCTGGGTCTGCCTGGGTCCATATTCTGCCTTCTTACCAACCATGTGATTTAAATGAATGATTGAACTATTTTTTCCTCTATTCACAGTATTTCTTGAACTTCAACTATGGGCCAGGCACCGTTCTAAGTTCTGGGGACACAGCTTCCTGTGAAAGACATAAAATTTTGTACCTAAATAATGCTTACATGCTAGAAGAAAGAGAGCAATGAACTGTAAAGCAATGTGTCCGCTTGTGTGTTGTAGCCAGGGTTCTCCAGAGAAACAGAACCAGTAGGATGGGGGAGGGACATAGATAAAATTTTAGGTAAAAATTATATATATATATAATTAATTTTTATCTAAACAAAGCCTTTGGCATGTTTGACCCTGTGTCTAGGTATCGTGGCCTAGCCATGTTGACGTATTAATGAACCATCACAAGGTTACACCCTGTCAGCTTGGCACCATAAGCATGTCCTAAACCATATACTTAAATTCTGAATGAAGACAATAACAAAGATATCCTTCCACTTAGCATGACATGCCCACCCTGCATACAACCAGAAATGCATTAACAGTTTCCCAGGAGAGGACGCAGTGTCCTTGGATGATGTTTATTCTTTTTCATGATATCCTGTAACTTACATGCTAGCATATAAAATCAGTACATTTTATATTATAATGGGATAGAGGGGAAAGAAAACAAAGACTTAACACACGTGTTTGTAACAAAATAGGGAAGAAATACTCTTGGCAATTATAGTTCTCACTGCTGTGGCTGGTCCCGTGGTTGCAGCAGGCATTTGTAACCACCTTCTTCTGCTGCCTGTTCCATGTTTCCTTTGCCCTCAGCAAGCACCTCGACTGGTGGAGGCTCTTTACCTGGAGAGTGAAAAAGATAAAACAAAAAAATCAAAGTCCCCCTTAGCCCAGCCTAGTTTGTTTATACCCCTAATTTCATACTGGGGGTATAATAATCCCAGAACTAAAGTTACTGATTGTAGGGAATGCAAACTTTTATTCCTGATGGGTCTGGGATATTTCATAGTTCTGTTTGAATTGGGTTGTGGTTTTCCATTGACTTAATCACAGGGCATGCTAATTCTAAGAGAGATGCTTGAACGGATCTCTTGTATTCTTAACACTTTATTTCTTATTTCCCTTATGGAGCTGCAGTCCAGTTTCCTTTGGTAGTTAAGATTATCTGCACCCAGTCCAGTGCAGAAACTCCCATTTTTGCCTGTGGCCATCATAGCTCCCAGCTCAATAGAATCTTTGTTTCTTCTGGAAGAAACCTTCCATCTTTGGAACTAAGACTTCTAAGCCACCAGAATATAAGCTTGTGGTGAATGAAAAATAGATTTTTGCTAGTGGACTACTAGAGTAATAGAAATTGGTGTCCTTCCCATTTCTACCTCTTGAATACTGGACCCTTAAATCCTGACTATGAAAGAAATAGCACCAGGTACCAGATGCTGATAGAACATAGAAACCTTCTGCAGAAACTTGCCCCTGTCCAAATTGTTACCACCTAGCTGGCACTGTAACTGAGTTTTCAAAAAGCCATTCCACTGTTCTTTCTGTCAAGCCAGGTGGGGAGCATGGTAACACAGGTGAACTGTCTATAGTAATAGGAACAATTAATGGTTTACTATATCGATATCTCTTCAACAAAGTACTAGAGATCCTAACCAATAAAATATGACAAGAAAAAAAATATATTTTGACAATTGCCATTAATTGCAAAAATATTATTGTTGTGTAATATCTGCAGATAAACAATTAAAATTATAATAAATGTTATTGTGGCCTTTAGATGTAAGATTTACATAGGTATAATTAAACACCTGCAACATTTTATTACAAATACAGAATTTTTTAAAATCCAGATTAGCAGCTGTGTATATATAACATTTAAGAGTATGTTTTCAAAAAATATTAAAGGATTTTACGATTTTACAGAGAAAAGTAATTAAAATATTTATGGACATTTAATAACACTTAAATAGATGGAAATATGTGTTTTGTCTATGCATAGAAAGATTCAGTGCCATAAAGATGATACTTTAATACAAACTTACATAGGATGACATCATTTAAATCATGTTCCCACAATTTTTTATGAAACAAAACTGGATAGGAGGTAAATTGCTAAGCAGAAGATCTTCAATGTATTCTCTTTTCAGTGGGCCAGTGAAAGAAAGAAAGTGTTAAAGAAAGAAGCCACCAGGTCAAATATCTTTGTAAACTTTCTAGTGAAAACCCACCTGAAAACAAGATAACAGTTGTTGATGGTAAGGAAGATTTTATCAATACGACTCTCTTTTCTGGATATACCTGTCATCTAGGATTTATTTTGGTGAAGAACCTGTCACTTAAATCAATAACACATGGCTCCATATAAACTATGTGTCTGAATGTGATAGGGAGATATTGCAGGACTGCACACCTTGTGCAGAAGCCTCCTATGCTTCTCTGGGTCCACAGAGTGTCTTGATGCTGACAGAAGGGAACTGCACAGCACTGGGTTTCCTAGATTTTCCCCTGCTTGTATCCAGGCTTCGAGATTATTGTATCCTTGGAATTAGTAGTAAAGTTTGATAGTAGGTAAGGTTTCTGATTCATGTCAGTCTTACATGGCCATCTTATCCATTGTCATATCTCAAAGTCTAAAGTTATTATGGAAGAGTGAATGGGAAAATAGCACATGGATTTGTTAAAGAGGAATTAAAAATATTGACTGGCTGTGGCAGATGTTAAAGCTTATTTTAAATCCATTGTATGAACTTGGGTTATATTGGATGAAACAAACACAGTGTAGCCAAAAACCAGAGAGTAAAAGGTAAGCCTGAGAATGGGAGAAAATACTTGCAAGACAGCATATTTTATGTTGCCTTTATCCACTCACTGAAAAAATTAATCACTTTGGACATTTGATTAATAAGTTCATTTTTAGTCAATACCAAGCTTGATGATATACTTTCTATGGTATACACTTATAAAATGTCTTTCTTTTAAGCAGATTAAGGAGTCATATGCAATTTATTAAGCACATTAATAATAGGTTTTTAAAATAATTTAAATAGGTTTTTAAAATAATTTATGGTCTTTCATTTAAAATATTGTTGATAAATTATTCACAATTACAAAAATAACTCATTGCTGCAAAGTCAGAATTTTAAAAGGAGATTTCCATTTCTCATAAGCCGTGTGTTGTCTTTAAGGTATAGTTGGTTGAATGCTTCCAAGATATGCCACATTTAGATGGTTTCCATGGAAACAATTTCTGCTTAAACTTAGGTGAGAATGTAAGTTAATTTTAAATGAGTCGAAGAAGTGGAAATTTCATACAGTGAATGGTAACCTTATCCATCTAGCCAATCAATGTTGAACCCTTGAGTTGGTGAACTCTTTTTCACCATATTTTTTCTCCTTTTTGTCCTCTGCCTATTTCCTCCTCTCTCTTCTCCTTTCTCTCTTCTTTTTTCTCTTTACCTTATCCCACTTCCTTTTCCACTATCCTCTTAGCTTCACCTTCTGCTTCGTCCTCCTATTTCTTGAAGATAACAAAAAACAGTACAGCTTATAGCTAATAACTGGAAAATAATTTTATTTCTGTAAATTTAATGTGCTCTCATGTCAATTATTTGGTGTCTGTAGCATTTTATAGTGAATGCAGCTATAGATCATCATCAGGATGAACTTTCACAGGGTGGTAATTGCTTCATTCTCTTACCTCAGCCTAGAAAGAGAGGCTCCCAGAGCTCCTGGGAGAACTTGATACTGTGTGTTGGTGGTGGGACCCATCAGAGACAGATTCAAACCCAGCTAATAGGCAGGTCAAAGGCTGGCTGAAGATCTGATTGACTCAATTTTTAAAATATTTCTGTGTTCCATTTTAATTTATCAACTGTCATCCTAGCTTCCTCTCTTTATGTTATTGTTATGTGTTGTTATCAGACCTTCTTTAGGGAACTACATTATACATGACCATTAACAGTCTGCTTAGAGTTAATGTTGCGCTGGCCAAAAAGTCTGTTTAGTTTATTTGTATAAAATAGAGGACACATTTTTCATTTTCACCAGTAACTTTTTTGATTTGGATATTTTGAGTATGTCAGCTCTCTACCAGGTGTTATAATGTTGGTTGTTCTCAATCATGTCTCAGTTTGACCACTATCAACTTCAGCTGCTCTACCTGACTGTGGAGCATTGTCCAGCAAGAAATCTCCAGCACAAAACTTCAAACTATAAAACGCTTTTGCCTTCTCGTAGGACCACGCAGGCCCCTGTGATCATCCCCAGTGTAATTTACATGGCGCCCAGCAGGCAATTTTGCTCTAAACCGTCGTACCCATATTTTAAAAAATTAAGGAAAAGTATTTGTGTTTACCCAGATATTTATAATTTCTGTTGCTCTTTATTCTCGATATTTCAGGTTTCCTTTTAGTATTATTTCTTATCAGTCTAAAGAACTTCCTTCAGTGTTTCTTACAGAGCTTGTATGATGGAAAACAATTCTCTCCTAGTTTTTCTTCATTTGAGTTTCTTTAGTTCATCTTCATGTACCATGATCTTCTCTTCTCAAAGACCTGACTCCCATTTCTTGCATGCAATGGTGATTTCCCATTCCTCCAGAGGATGCTCTATAACCCACTAATGCTTCACTCGCAGATGTCACCCCCTGCTAGGGCATATGCAAGAATCTCGTGAGTGGAAGCATAGTCTACTTTCTCTCCATGTCTCTACTGTCTAGCACATTGCCTGCTACTGACATGGAACTCAAAAATATGTTTGCTGAAGAAGTGAAAGAATGAGTCTTAGAGAATTGGAAACACTTTTAAATTCAAGTCCCGGGATGATTCTACTAAGCTAGTTTATGGTTAAGATTTTATTAAAAACCTATTGTATTTTCTAGAATATAAACACAAACCACCCGTACGCATGTGCACACATACATACACACAGGATCTCCCCCAGCTGTCCCTCTGCAGCATTTTCTCTGGCCTGAGAATATTCTCCATCTCACCCTTCCTGCCCTTCCTCTCATCACCAGCCTTACAAAGCCATGGGCATTGAGCATGCATGCTCTTCTTCTTCCTTCTCTGTCTTCTGCTATATAATTCTCACTGCAAAAGTCTCATATTGGCCTATTTTCTTGTCCTGAGCAATAATTTTTTAAAAAAAAATAGGTAGAAATTGGTATTCTGTAAATATCAAGTTGTTGTCAAATGCTTTACTTGGACTTATTACAGTCTCACAATCTTATAAAATTAACATGTCAATTTCCATTTTCTAAACTGGTAAATTGAAGTCACAGGGATTTAGTATCAGAAATCTGATATCAGAGTTATGAGTTGAGGGTACAAATGCCTGCCTCCCTAGGTTTCTTCAGTGCCTCATGCTGTATGGTTGTTGTTAGGAACAGAAGGAAGTATGATTGAAAAGATTTTCTATGATTTTATTATATAGATGTACTATTACTTTAAAGGGAATCAGTCCAAAGTTAGAAATTACAGATCCACTCCAAAAAGATCATAACACGGGGGCTGAGGACCAGGGATCCACTGGAAAAGCAGAAGGGCTCTGGGCACTGAGGAAGTCTGGGGGGAATCAGAGGAAACACAAGTCACTTCCGTGGTTGTCCATGTTCCTCCTTTCGTGTCTTCGGAATCTGGTTTCATCAGCTCTTGTTTTTCTCTTTCCTTCTTCTGGTTCTTTCCTCTCTTATAATTCTTTTCACTTAAAAAAAATCTCTCCTCAGTCATTGTTTCATCATTCATCTCTCATATCACACTTTTATTTCATTTTTAAATGTTTCTGAAGGCTAATCTTATGTATGCTCTAAATTCCAAGCACAAACCTTCCTTTTGACTGGAACTTAAGAAAGCCACTCACAGTTTGATGATCACTAAGCCAAATTTCCTTTTCCATCCCTCTCAATGATTCAACGAGACCTTATATGACTAACACTCATGGTTTCCTTTGCGAACATTTAGGGGTATTTCTTGGGCTTCTCTATCTGAATCTTATGTTTTTGTACCATCTTTAGGTTTACTGGCTTCTTTTTAGGCATTTCTTTTCCATCCCTCCCTTGCACCATGGGTATTTTCTAATCCCAGGACCTTGGTTTTCTTTTCCTCTCTTACGTTATTACCACCCACAAGTTCCTTCTGTCCTTTTAGTTACCCTTGCTTCTGCTGTTCAGATGACTCTTAAATCCCTGAGATTAATTCATACTTCTGATTAATAGAATAATAAATAATGACTTCTGGTTGCCTTTTCCTCTCACCCCAGAATTTATACCTCCAAACCTTACTCTATATCTTAATCTCAAGTTTCATGATCGTAATGGACACTGTCATCTAGAGTTCTCTCTGACAGTTCAAATTAAACGTAATCTGAGGAGGATTTATCTTTCACTCCCCTAACTTTTCTATTTTTATTCATGAAAATATAATGACTCATGTTATTCAGGCTTGAAACCTCAGATTTATCTTTGGTTTCTTTCTCTTCCTTTGTCATTTCCACCCTCATTTATCAATTCAGCGATGAATGTATTCCCGAGCTGGCATATCCTTTCCTTGAGCTGTAGAAGTATGGAGAGGCAGAAGGTAGGAATCCATTACTTGGCCTTGGGTCTTAGTTCTGCCACTTCCTGGGTGGATGAGTTTACACAAAGCACTAAATCTAGACAATGATCATAATAAAATTCCGTAGGATGGCTGAAAAACTAAAATGAACTTTTACATATAAACCACTTGGGCAGGACACAGTAAATGTTAACTTTTATTATTGGTCAGGAGGTTTTATTTGTTTTCACTTAGACTTTTCCAGTTTCCTCAAAGTAACTTCTGGCCTCCAGACTCTTACCTGTACCCGTTTATCCTATATGTTTTTAGGGAGGCGCAATTATTTCCCAATCTTGAACTTTCCTTTCATGTTCCTGGAGCCCCCCTGCTCATTCGTCTCACTCTATGCCCCTGGCTGAAATCCACTTTTCTTACTGATAAACATGTAGATGAGCCCTTCTTGCTGGACTTGGACCAACTACTCTTCTTCTGCGACAAACTGAGGACGACGCCTGCTTGGACTCGGTGTTCTGGGTTTGGCTGTGTACATCGGTCTAGTTCTGAAATACAGTTAGTAGGCCCTGGTGGTTCGCACAGTGAACTTGAAGTTAGCCCCTGCCAACAATAATGACCATAGTCTGGCCAGTACCTGCCACGGCATGATTTTGTTTCTCAAAAGCTGAGAAAATGAACTCCTCTTCTGATGCCTCTTAGAGAAACACACACATCCTGCTCCCAAAGCGCATTCTCACCGTGCACTTCAGAAGGAGCACAAAGTATGTATTTATTTAGTCATTCATTTAACAAATGTGAGCTAAAGAGGAGGAGGGGGTACTGGGTAGGATATCAGCGTCTAACTAATGTTCTGCTGCGTGTTAGAGGAGCAGTGAAGGAAAACCACTGTGTGCTGGGCTTGTGTTCTTGCTCACTGATTCTGCCATCTGAGGCTTAAAGATTTATGGGGTCCCTGTAATGCTGAATTTTGTCAAACCAGACAGATTGGAGATATACAGAGCCTTCATCCTTGGTGCTTCTGCTGCATTTACTTTATTAAGCACCCATCAAATTTATTACACCATTCCCTGTATTATAATTGTATGAATTTTTATTGCAGTTAGCCAATGAGAAAGCAAGCTTCTTGAAGAAAGACACTATATTTCAAATAGCTATACCAAGAACTTGCACCAAGAGGAATGCCAATAAATATTTGATGAATGATCTAATTTACACCAGTAGAAACTATATTATCCATTTAATCAAACAGACATACATTTAATATCGGATTCATCTTTCAATAAGCAGTTTTCCTTCTCATATATTCAATTGGAATAATAATACAGAAATGATATGAGAATTAAATAAGACAGGATATGTGAACACGCACATCACTGTACCTGGCTGATGCTGCAGTATATGGTTAACACAAGTTAGTGTATACACACATTGCCCACAGATTGACATTGCCTCAGTATTGGGTAAATATGTGTACATTGTAAGAACCTCTACTCCTATGAAAAGTGCAGGAGTCCATTGGTTTTATCGTTTTTTCTAAATTGCTCAATGTAAGTATTTGAGTATTCTACTTGGATACTGACACTGTTTTTTCCTCTAGTGTGTATTTTGTGACAGCCTATATTCGTATTGCACGGTTTGCATCTTGGAACTGTTGGTTTACAAAGAACACAGGATGGCTGACAAATGCCCCAATAACCATACCAAAGACTCCATTAGGAGATACGTTGCCATGTAGAATTAGTGACCTTTACTGAGGCAACCGGGGATGCTCTGTGTGTTCTCAAATCTTACAAGATGACATTATTTAGATTTTTGTTTCAGTTGCTTAGTTACCAGTCTCCGTAAATCTCTTCATTTACTTGTAAGAGTTAAAAATAAAGGGTGTACAGTTTTTCGTTTTTTCTTAAAGATAACACACATGCTTATAGAGAGAAGAAATCTCTCTTTTTTAGGGAAGTCATGGCTGGATACGAGGGATTGCACGTGAATGGAGGTAGTGACACCATCCAGGTAAAATTCTGGGGCAGGAGAGGCTGACAGTAACAGAGTAGTTTGGAAGAGACATGAAGCAAAACCAAACCAAGCATCAACAAGCAAGAGAACATGGGTTAAAATATCCTAACATCACTTCAAATAAAGCTAGTGCCCGTTCGTTAGCAACAAGAGATGAACTTCTATTTTGGATACTTTATTTACACAGTGACTGTGTATTTGATGTTTGTGTGGTGTGTTTTTTCCTCCTCATTGACTTGTCTGGGAAATTGGAAAGGAGGTTTCTTTCTTCTGACCATCAGTTAAGTTACATTCGGTTTGTAGGAATTAGGAAGAACTTGAATAATACCTCTGACTTCATATTTAAACTCCTATAAAACTGCGATTGAAATGCAATGGTAATATTTTTAATGTTTTTATTGCAGTAAATTGTGTATAAATGGGTAAAATTTTATTTTAACCATTTTTAAGTATACAGTAAAGTGATATTGACTATATTCATATTGTTGTGTAATCATCACCATCATTCATCTCCAGAAGTCTTATCATCTAACAGAACTAAACAATTATGTAATACCAATTAAGTAATAGCTCCCTGTTTTTCTCTCTTTTCAGTCCCTGGCAACCATGATTCCACTTTCATCTCTGCGAGTTTGCCTACTTTCAGTACTTCAGGTAAGTGAAATCATACAGTATTTGTTCCTGTGTGAGTGGTTGGTTTCACTTAGCGTAGTGTCCTCAAGGTTCACCCATACTGAAGCATGTGTAGCAATTCCTTTCCTTCGCAAGGTTGAATCATACCATTGTATTTACCACATTTTGTTTACCCATTCATCTGTTACGAGAATGAGTGTACTGACATGTCAAGACCCTGTTTTCAGTCTTTCTGAGTAGCATCCAGAAGCAGAAATGCTAAATCATATAGAATTCAATCTTTAACTTTTTGTGGAAGTTTTCCACAGAGGCTATACCATTTTATATAGCCACCAACAATGCAGAAGTTTTTCGGTTTCTCTACATCCTACCAACACTTGTTATGTTCTGAGTTTTTTAATAGCCATCCACATGGGTGAAGTGATATCTCCATGTAATTTTGATTTGCATCCCTTGATCAGTGGTATTGGATGTCATTCCAAATGATTATTGACTATTTGCATATCTTCTGTGGAATAATGTCTACCAAGTCACTGGTTTATTTTTGAGTCATTTGTTGTTGAGTTTTATGAATTCCCTATATGTTCAGATGTATAATTTGCAAATACTACCTCCTCTTTTTGGTTGTTTCTCCACCTTGTTTACAGTATCCTTTGCTGCACTAATGCAGATGGCTGGGTGTATGCGTTGGGGACTTGTGGGCGTGGCCCTCTGGTTGCTCCTGTTCCCTCCTTGAAACATGAGGGAGTCTGCTCATAGTGAATACGGAGGGGAAGCAGTGACGTTTTAATACGCTTGGTGTTTTTGTTTGTTTTAGATTTGGTTTTAAATATATTGAGTCTTGGGAAAGATACCTATTAATAAAACTGTGAGATGTGATTGATACTTTCCAAGAGAGTATGTATAGCTTTCTAAAAGTCTCCTCTGGATTCCACTGTTGTAACATGGGGGAAGGAGTGCATGCCAGCTTTGGAAATTCTCTCTTAGAACCACCGATAATGGGGCGTGCTAGGTGGAAGACACTGAGGAGCATCTGAGTCCAGTAATGCCTTCACCGACATACCGGCATCCTCTCACCTCTACAGAGACAACAGTGAGGAAACAGCCAGCCACAGCGTGTTCAAGAGCAGTGAACAGGCATTAGACTTGCAGAATGTACAGTTTCCCAAGTAGCGATAGTTTCATTCAGTTTGTCAGGAATGGGTGCTCATCTTTCTCAGGAGATAAAAGATTACAGAAGGATTTCCAGGCAGAGAAGGGTTTCCATTTAAACAATAAACTGCAGACACCCTTTCTAGGTAAATGACCTGAAATCTATTCTGTAATTATGACAAATAGGAGACAGCGGCACCGCATGTTGAGCTCATTAGCACCCTGCATCTCTACTGAGATGAAATCCAAGTGGTCATTCATCATTTCAATTGTATTAGCCACCATTTGTCTGTGTTATTTTAACATTAACCTTTCTCACCTAATATCTTTCAACAGAATTTGCTTTAAAAAGCTCAGAGAGAAAAGGTGACTAACCTTTCTCCATTTACGCATTTGGTGTTTGGAGGGGTACATCTAGAAAGACAGAAATTATTATGTAAGCTAAAAGATAATCAATCAAAACTTGAAGGTTGCTTGTATCCGGTTGATTTGTCTTGTGAGAAGATAAAGGAGACAACTGTATCATAGATTACATGTGACACGTGCATGTGTGTGTGTATGACACACAAATTCCAATGAATAATGTAAAGTATCCCAGATCACCACTAATGTGGTGCATGGGCAAAAATCTAGCTATTGATCATTCTTTTCCTACCAAAGATACAAGTGGCTTCTGTTACCAAAATAAGAACATTTTAAAATCCTTTGAATCCCCTCCCTACTTGGCTGGGGAAGGAGTGACAGTTGGTTCATGGGGCCTTCTCATTTCTTAAAGCACCATTAGGGAGAGAGGGGTTTCTAGGTGGCACAGGGACCCACTTAGGGCCTTACTCGGGAATAAAAATCAAGCAAGAGAAACAGACTATAATAGTTTTCAGAGGTGTTAGGGTGTCAAGCTTCTATTGCAGGGGTTGGCAATCTCTTTTCCTGAGCGAACAAATAGTAAATATGTTTCGTTCTGTGGTCCACACTGTCTCTGATGTAGTGAACGTGTGAGTGTGTGAATCTCTGTCGTGTGTATTCCGTGTATCTCTGCAGTATAGCCCACTACAAATTGCAGGGCTTATGGGAAAAATAGAGTGGCAGAAAATCATCTAATGATTTATGGAACTATAACAATAGCACTGGAAAATTATTGAAAATTAAAACAAAAGGCAAAAAAAAAAAAAAACCTCAACACTGTTAAATCTCCAGCATCACCAATATCATTATCACAAACATCTCAACCAGCTGCTTCTTTGCAGCCTTAAACTGGAACTTGGGCTTTTTTCTTCAGAATGAGGCCCTTCAGGTCATTTGCTTATAAGGGAGAAAGGTTCTTTAAAACTACAACTCTGATCTAGAGTGTAGACGTCTTCACATTCAATTATTTCAGTCCTGGGGGGATATGTCTTTACAGCTCCTTCATCTGTATTCCCAGGTTCCCTGTATAATTTAACATGATGGGAAGTATGGCAGTTTTTCAAGCTGCTAAAACAATGGTATTAGTTTTCTGTTGCTCTATAATAAATTATCACCAGCTTGGGGACTGAAAACAAGGAACATTTATTATCTCGCCATTACTGGGGGTTAGAGTCTGGCTGGTTAAACTGTGTCCCCTGCTGAGGGCCTCACTTGGCTGCAGTCCAGGTGTCAGCCATGGGTCCCTTTGGGGAGCAGGGGTCCTCGCTCCAGCTGACATGGCTGCTGGCTGTCAGTGCGGGTGCTGCCCATAGCTCTCGCCGGGTATCTTTCTCACAGGCTCTTACACCAGCCTCCTAAACACATCGCAGCTGCTTCTTCCAGGCTAGGAGAAAATCTCTACTTTAGTCTGCTAACTGGAAGTCTTTTTTATTTATTAAATATTTTATTTACTTATTTATTTTTAGGGAGGGGAAGGGAAGGAAAAAGAGAGGGCGAGAAACATCGATGGGTGAGAGAATCTTTGATCGGTTGCCTCTCATACACACCCCCACCTGGGGACCTGGCCCACAACCCAGGCATTTGCCCAGAAAGGGAATCCAACTGGTGACTTTTTGGTTTTGGGGCAATGCTCACCCAACCCACTGAGCCGCACCAGTCAGGGCAGGAACTTAGAACATAACCCAACACAGGGCCCAACTACATTCAAGAGCGAAGCATGATGGAAAAGTGAGAGTCCTCGGAAGCCACCTTAGGGTGCGGTGCCCACGAGCCACTGCTGGCTGTAAAAGAAGGGATTTTTGTAGGACTTCCACCTTTGAAAATCGGACTTCATATTTGCTGAATCTTTCTCTTTACATTTGAGGCAACTTACCTGTGGATGTTTACATAATTAATGTATTAGGAAAAATCTTGTGTGAGCCAACATTTTTTATGTTATAATCACATCACTCCTGTGTTTACCAAGTGAGTGTGAGATAATTTGGGGCAAAAAATGAGTTGCCATTAAACAGTTGTGTTTGTCTCACTTTGTCCTGCAGATGGCCTCTGAAGTCCTAATGTACTAAGCTAGGGCGGGAGCAGACCACTGAAAGATTGTCAGGCAGTGAGCGTCCCTGAGTTGTTTGGGATGAAGTAGGACATGGCTGCGGGCTCACTGGTTTGACTCGTTCCGAACTCCCATCATTATGAGGATTATAAGGATGGGAGGAGTTTTAGGGGCCAAGGAGTTATATTGCAAAATACAGGGTCCTATGATACATAAAATGTAAGAAAAATTTCAATATAATGTATCGTTTTTCAAAACGACAAATTTTAATAAAAGTTTGTAGAGATTGAGGAAACACAAAAGTACTTTTTATATGAATTCCTAGATTTCTTGCTAGCAGTGTTAATGAATAATCTAAGAAAATCTCAGTTCCATTAGCCCTCCTTTCTCAATTCTCTGTTGTAGTTATATATCGCTGACATAGCCATATATAAATATCACTGAATCAAACCTAGTTGTTTGTTTTTTTCAATCTGTAAATATCTGGTTTTGAAATAGCACATTTAATTCTTATTCATTAATATTGATAGTAATCCTTTTTTAATATTTTTTATTGTTGTTCGAATACAGTTGTATCCATTTCCCCACCACCACTCCCCCCACCCCAACCAACCGCACTTTCCACCCTTGATCCCACCACCCTTTGGCTTTGTCCATGTGTCCTTTGTATACATTCCTGACAACCCTTCCCCCTCCCCTCGCCACTTATCCCCTCCCCTCTGGTTACTGTCAGTTTGTTCTTAATTTCAGTATCTTTGGTTCTATTTTGCTTGCTTGTTTGTTTTGTTGATTAGGTCCACTTATAGGTGAGATCATGTGGTATTTGTCTTTTACCGCCTGGCTTATTTCATCAGCATAATGCTCTCCAGTTCCATCCATGCTGCCGCAAAGGGTAGGAGCTCCTTCTTTCCTTCTACTGCGTAGTGAACAATAGTTCTTTGATCCATTCATTTACTGATGGGCACTTAGGTTGCTTCCGGTGCTTGGCTATTGTAAATTGTGCTGCTATGAACATTGAGGTGCATAGGTTCTTTTGAATTGTGTTTCAGGATTCTTAGGGTATAATCCCAGTAGTGGAATTGCCAAGTCAAAAGGCAGTTCCATTTTTAGTTTTCTGAGGAAACTCCATACTGTTTTCCACAGTGGTTGTACCAGTCTGCATTCCCACTAAGAGAGTACTAGGGTTCCTTGGTACCTCAGTTTTCCCTGGTATCCTTGTCAGTACTTGCTGTTTGTTGATTTGTTTCTGTTGGCCATTCTGACCGGTGTGAAGTGGCATCTCATTGTGGTTTTAATTTGCATCTGTCTGATGGCTAGTGATCCTGAGCATCCTTTCATATGTCTATGGGCCCTCTGCCCTCCTTGGAGAAGTGTCTGTTCAGGTCCTTTGCCCATTTTTTAATTGGATTGTTTGTCTCCCTGGAGTGGTAATATTGACAGTGATTCTCAATATGTTTGGATTCAGTTATACCAGAATATTATGTTTTGTCCACCTATGGTGCTTCCTACTTATTGGTTTGCTCATTTTCTTCCTGGTCTTTTTATGTCCATTGAAAAGTTTATATTTTTTTAAAGTTATCATTTTGAGAGATAATCTCTCTTTTTGTTTGCTATTGAATGTTTTTCTTTGTATTCTTATTCAGTTTACATAGTTGTAGACTTATTATTACTTATCCTGCTTGAGGCTCATTGTATCTCTTAGACATGAGAATTCCTGCAATTAATTTTTTAAAACCCCTAGCCATTGTTTCTTTGGTTATTGTCATAACATTGTAACTTTCCTTTCTACACTCCATGTATCTTAATCTTTCCCTCATATATTTCTCCTCTCCTCACTGCACTCTATATTTTAGTTTAAAATTTTCTTCTGATAACATTGTATGAATTTTAAAAAATCTGCCTATTCCCTTTTGTCATGATGTCTTTTCATTTCCATTTTGTCATGATATCCTTTTGCTTCTTTGTTTTCAATTCATTTTCACTTCTAGAATCATTTTAAACAGAAATTTATTATAGTCACATTCAGACCCTTCACTTGGGGTTGGGTATCCCAGGAGAAAAATTTTAATCAGTTCCACCAGAGAAATAGGGAAGACACGATTCCTTGGCTGACCTGGGCTAGTAGGTAGAGTTTTGCCCCCTGATTCTTGTTGCCCTTTGTAGATTCCAGCTTTGTACAGGATCTCAGTTCCAACGGGGCACCTGAACTAGGCCCAAGGGCTTGTGTCCTGGTCATACATGGGCACTGAAACCCAAAGCCACATTTGGCTGAGACAGAGGGCCACCTTCCTTTCCTCTTCTCCTGTCCGGCCCCCAGACCAACAGTGATAGATGCTTAGAGCTCTGGTTTTAGCATTCTTCTTATTTCAGCACCTGGGGACTTACTTTTCACTCTTAAGAGCTTTTTTAAGCCTTTAATATATGTTTTTTTGTTATATTTTACTTATCCTTTCAAAGTCCTTTCAAAGTCATCCATAGCAGGAGTATTTTCAGATCATCATAGGGAGACTTATTTGTTATTTTTCTATTTAAAACATGCTAAGTTAAACTTATATTTTATATCACCTTATGGTTGTTATTTCTGGGTCCTCCCATTAGCTTTTTCTACTGGCTTTAATATCAGCATATATCTTCAAGGGGTTTGTCACTTTCTGCAGTCTCCCCCTCAGCTAGAATTGTTTTCAAAGGTCTTATGTGGACTTGGAACGTTCCCAAGAGTTAGTCATGAGCTTTCTTCCTTGGGAGCCCTGTACATTTTACAGGATGGATTTTCAGTTAATTTACTCACTCAGAGTTTCACAAGTTTAATAATTGATTTGGCATTTCGCACCCAGAGGTAGCCTAGGCTTGTGTTTCCAGGCTTTGGCCAAGTTACAGAGTGTGTCTAGACACCTTGCTTTCTAATTCTTTCATTGCCATTGCCACTGTTGTTTTCTTTCCAGTGTTTAGGGTGGGAGAGAAAGAAGATTATTGTACTTTTTACTACACATGGGTTTCTTGTGGATATTCCACCCCAAACCCAATGTGTATCTGATTCTTAGAGACTGTGTTAAAATTTTAAAGAATTTAGAAAACTCAACACCAAAAAAGCAAACAACCCAACTAAAAATGGGCAAGGGGCCCAAATAGACCCTTCTCCAAAGAAGACATACAGATGGCCAATAGACATATAAAAAGATGCTCAATGTCACTAATCATCAGAGAAATACACATTGATACCACAACCTGATATCATGCACACCTATCAGAATGGCTATCATCAATAAATCGACAAACAACAAATGCTGGAGAGAATCTGGAGAAAGGGGAACCCTTTTGCCCCATTGGTGGGAATGCAAATTGGTATAGCCACTGTGGAAAGCAGTATGGAGGTACCTCAAAAAATTAACATTGGAGCTGCCTTTTGACCCAGTGATCCCACTTCTGGGACTATACTGAAGGAACTCAAAACACTAATGTGAAAGAATATAAGCACCCCTATATTCATTGCAGCGCTATTTACAATCACTAAGATAAGGAAGCAGCCCAAGTGTTCATCACTGGATGAGTGGATGAAGCAACTATAGGACATTTACACAATGGAATACTACTTGGCCATGCAAAAGAAGAAAGTTTTACCTTCTGTGACAACATGGATGGACCCGGAGAACATTATGCTAAGTGAAATAAGCCAGTCAGAGAAAGACAAATACCTCATGCTTTCACTCATATGTGGAATCTAATGAACAAATGGAACTAACAAGTAAAATAGAGCCAGACTCATAGGTAGCAGGATGACAGCTAAATGTGGGAGGTTAGGGCACGGAGAGATTGAGCAAAAAGGAAAAAGGACTCATGACCTTGGACAACAGTGTGGTGATTGCAGGGAGGTGGGTGAGGATAAGGGGACCAAATGGTAATGGAAAAATACAATAAAAAGATATAAGTAATAAAAAATATTTCTTATTATAGTTTAAATGACATTTATATGTGTAAAAAATGTGCAGGAAGCAGAGGCTTCTTGTTTAACTCAGTTTGCATACTACCCCAAAATTAAGAAGTAGTGAATAAGGAAAAACGCATGCAAGAAAACACAAAGAGGACTTCTGCTTCCAAGTATATTGTTTTAAGTAGTGGCAGCTCATCCATCCAACAACAGTATTGAAAAATAACGCCAAATCTATCTACAAATCCATATATACCACATTATTCAAGATGTCATAAATATATAAAAGCAAAGACGACAAGATGAACTAAATTTTCTGACACCAAAGAACCTTCCTGGGTGAGCAGAGATAATTCGCCACTTGTCAGATTGGGAGATGGGTGGAGACTGTGTCTTTACCATGACAACAGTGCACTAATAGAGTTGCAATAGCTGTGTGGACTGGTATGGCAGACTGAAATCTATAAAACGTTTAATTTTCTCCAAAAACTTCTGCTGGGATCAGCTCTTTGTCAGGCTCCCAAAATGAAGCACACAGAGCTCTTTGTCAGGCTCCCAATATGAAGCACACAGTAGGAGGGGTGTAAATACACCTATCACATTTTTTTTTTTCTGGAAAGAAAAAAGCAGAGGTGAAATGAATCTAAATAAACCCGCAACGTAACTTTTATCTGGCTCAGTTGTTGTAATGCATGCAGCCACCACTAATCCTTCCTCCCAGGAGGGAGCAAAGGGTGAATTCTGTGGGTGGAAAGCATAGCGGGTGTTCTCTCTGAGCACAGTGTAATCAAACTAGAAATCAGTAACCAAAAGTAAGTTTGGAAACTAAGAAATACATTTCTAAAAACCTACTGATCAAATAAAAATGTACAGGGACTTCTTTGAAATTTTGAATGAGCAAGCATTTTAAAAATTAAGAATCAAAACTTAAGGAGTGCAGCTAAATTTATAACTACAAATGCATATATTGGAAAACTGGAATATCAATTAGTTACATTTCATCTTAAGAAGCTGGAACAATAGAAATAATAACCTTATGCTTATTATTCAAAATTTAATGAATTGGAAGAAAATCTTTGAAAAAATAGAACTTACCATTATGGGCACAAGAAGAAATAGAATATATGAACATTCCTATAACTTTTTAAAAAACTAATATTTTAAGAACTTTTCTATAAATAAAACTTCAAGATGAGATAGCTTTCCTAGTGATTTTTTCCCAAACATTTAAGAAAGAAATTGTATCAAATCTTCTACAAAATCTTTCATAGAATAGTTGAAAGACTCTCCAGCACTTTATAAAGTCAACAAAATGCAGATAGGAGAACTTGTTAAGTAAGTTACAAGACTCTTACAAAGTGAAATGTCTCAGGAAACCCTGCAAGTATTCTAGAAATGATCACATTATAATAAAATTTAAAGAAAATATTATTAAAGCTATATAAAAATATACTGTGACTCAAGTAAACACTTATTCCACAAATTCAAGATTGCTTTAACATTTGAAAAGCAACCAGTGGGATTCACCACATTAACACAATAAAGGAAAAAATAATTATAACCATCTCAATTGATGCAGAAAAAGAATTTGATATGATTCATTACTAATTCATGATGAAACCTGCAACAAAGAAGTACCATTAAGAAATAAAAGCCTTATTTGTGTAAAATTGAGATTCTGGAAATTCCTCTTCATTCTGGTGGGGTTGTAAACTCATATTTTGTGACCATTGATCTTTGCTTACCACTTTGGTTGCCTCAAATCTCATTAGCCTCAGTTATCTCCCAGGATCTTGTAGCAACCAAACAAGTTTGTCCCATTCAGTTCCATGCAATTTTATGAACATCTGCTTATCACCTAATGTGCTAGCTCTAAGCTCATAAGATATTTGTCATCGGTATAGGAAAGAAAGCAGAAAGAAAGTGAAAGAAATGAATACTTTAGCAATTGAAATTAAAAATGTTTGTGCTTTAGGGACACTTTAGAGAAATGAAAAGACAGCACACAGAGAGAAAATATTTGCAAATTATTAGCTGATTAAGGATTAGTATCTAGAATATATAAAGAACACTTACAAAGCAACTCAAGCAAAGGGGTGCTTGCTCACCTGCTGCTCACCTCCTGCTGTGCAGCCCAGTTCCTAACAGGCCTGGGGTTGAGGACCCCTGTTTTAGGGAGCACTCTGGAAGTTTCTCAGGTGTTTGAACTCAGAGCTGCCTTATCACCCAGCAATTTCATTCCTCAGTATATACCAAAAGAAATAAAAGCAAATGTCTACACGGAAAACTTGTATAGGAATGTTTATAACAACATTACTTGTAGTCAAAATAAGGACTAAAAGATGTGAATGACCCAAATGTCTATCAAATGATGAATGGATATAGAAAATGGGGTCTATTCCTAAAAGTGGAATAATATTCACCCATAAAAAATCAATGAAATACTGATCCATGCTACAATTTGGATGAACCTTGAAAACATTATGCTAAGTGAAAGAAGGCAATTACAAAAAATCCACATATTATATGAGTCCATTCATATGACTGTCCAGAATAGGAAAATCTATAGAGGCATGAAGAAGATTAGTAGGTTACTTAGGGCTACACGAGGGTTAGGAGAGGGATCCTAACTCAACTAACAAACAAAATGGAAACAGATTCATAGATAATGAACAGGCTGACAGCCGTCAGAGGGTAAAAAGGCTAAAGAGTTTCAGCAAAACAGCAAAAAGCAAAACACTCAGACACAGACAACGTTCTGGCGATTACCAGAGGGAAAGGGATACAGAAGAGGAGGTAGGCAGGATGAATGGTGTCGGAAGGAGACTTGACTTGGGGTGGTGAGCACACAATACAGTATACAGACGATGTGTTAGAGAATTGTCCACCCAAAACCTGTATAATTTTATTAACCAATGTCACCCCAATAAATTTCATTAAAAAGACAAAGGTGATAGCCAAAGGGCTCTTTTTGAAGTGATAAAAAGTTCTAAAATTGAGTGTGGTTTTTATTGCACAGATCTATGACTGACTAAAAGCCACTGAATCGTATACTCTAAATACAGTGAATTGTATGTTGCTAAGAATGCTAAGGATTTTACCAGGAGAGATTGGTAGGAGATGCAGACATAGATGAACAATAAAGCAAAAGAGGCTTGTTTTATTTGGACCAATGGGGTGAGAGAAAGTGTGTGATAGATATGCAAAGTTGTACGTTTCAGTTTTAAAGGGCAATAAACCAAGGCTTAGAAGAGCAGGTGACAGATTTGTGTGCCATGATTGGCGGGTGGCAAAGGTGAGGGCTGGACCATAGGACTCCTGACTCTGCATCTGAAGCACCTTTACAGTGAAAAAAGGAACTGTAGTTTCTGTTCAAAATATATGAAGCTGTAAACAGTTTTGATTCATGACCCAGAGCTTCATGATAGCCTAATTTTGAAGTTTTCATATTTCAGTCAGGATAAGTGGTCCTCACTCTACATTCCCTCGCAGATTCTGCTGCCATGGCCTCGGTGAGACCATGAGCCTCAGAGCAGAAACTGTGTCTAATTCAATATCCAGCAAGATAAAAACATTCATGATCAGAATAAAATGTGTTATTTAAGTAAAATGTATTCAGTGGTGGAAAGCGTTAAAATAAATTGAGCGTTCGTGAACCATAAACATCCTGGAAAATGTCTTAAAGAACACATCATTTTTTAAAAGTGACTAGCTGAGACTCTTCAGAAAATTGGGGTTATTTCCAAAATATTTTGGACAAAGAAGTATATAGTTTTGATGCACTTAGACAGGCAAGGAATCAAAAATAAGTGTTGGTATCAAATATTCATTGGGATATGTATACAAAGACTTCTTTTGCAGCAAAGTAATATTGTAATTCCCCCCCTGTGACTACTCAAGATAGAAAATTCGGCCGCAATTCCAGGAGAAACTCTTGTCTAATAAATAGATGATGCCCAGGCTCGCCTTTGTAAGAGCGCCTAATGGCAGTGCTTCAGTTTTCATCCCTGTCTGCTGTCATAAAGGCATATTTCAAACCTTTTGGGGCTGAAATGTTCAAAGGCACCTAACATCTAAATGCAAAAGTACTTAAAATTATTTTCAGTGATAATGAAATCTCAAGCACAAGTTCAAGAAATAGCTGTAGAAGTTTTCTGCAAGTTTATTTCACAGACTCCACATACATCCACAGAGACACAGTGGCTATGATTGCACTCAGTGGAATAGTGAAAGTACATGGTCCTTTACATGTTTCAAACCTGTCACTTTAAAGATGCGGTGTGTACACATTCTTAAGAAGGTTTTGTGCATGCATATGTGTGTGTGTGCACATGTGTGGTGTTTGTTAGGAATAGAATCTTCAGTTAGTTTATCTTCTCTGGCTGGCTGCATGTGACCATTTTTTTTCTTGCCACACACATGCACACGCATGCACACATAAAACATGCACACTCAAAACCCCTTACTTTTGCTTGTGGTAAGCATAGCATCTAATATTTAGAAATAAGTTCTATTTTACCCTGGCTGGTGTGGCTCAGTGGATTGAGCACGGGCCTGTGAACCAAAGGGTTCGATTCCCAGTCAGGGCACATGCCTGGGTTGCAGGCCAGGTCCCCAGTTGGGGGGCATGTGACAGGCAACCACACATTGATGTTTCCATCCCTCTCTTTCTCCTTCCCTTCCCTTCTCTCTCTAAAAAAATAAATAAAATCCTTTTAAAAAGAAATAAATTATATTTTAAATGTATACTATATCTTATGTTATATTTTAATATTACTTAATATTGTATCTTAATATTATATTTAAATGTCAAGTTGGGTTTCATCTCTAGTAGGTACAATGTTTACTCCCTTTTACAATGGACTACTGCCCACATCCCTACCCTGCTTAGTGTGCGTGGTGGCTGCTGATGACTCACAGTCCCTCCATTTTTGGTGAAAATTCTCCTTGGATGAATGGCTACATCTCACTCTGGAAGGGATGGCCCTCATTGACATGGGAAGCCAGGGCCAAACTCAGATGGGTGTACAGAAGGCTGTCCCTCTCACCTAAAAGCAGGGACGGCGATGCCGCCAACCTGATGTTCCAGAATGCTTCACCAAGGAGGCCAAGGCTAGGCTCACCCTGAGACACTTTTGCTCAGTCCCTTCCCTGTTTCCGTCCTACTCCTTTCCTTCCCTCATACACACACACACATGTGCACACACACACACATATTCTTTTTTGAGGAGCAGTCCCTCAATAAATGACTTACAAATTCCTGTCTCAGCCTCTGGGTCTGGAAAAACTGACCGGCGTGCAATTCGTCAGTGCAACTATTTATATCTACGTGTATTTATCAGTACTTACGAGACATTATTCTGAGACCAATAGTTGCAGAAGTGATGTTGCTAAACGATGGTGAAGTTGACAGAACAATTCCACTCCCTACCTGAGGTATTTCTGGGTTGGGCAGATTTGGACAACTGATGCATATGTAGTATTTTGTGACCTTGAAAACAGTAAGCAAGGAGGGAAAATTCGTGTTAACGATTTTTAACTTGAAGTAAAATTATTTCGTGGAATCTCTGATGCATCCTGATGTGTACTCTTTGGATGATACATCGCCCATTCTTGGTGGGTCCAAAGTTTATTTTTTCACACTGTTTTCCAAATCTCATATCACTCATTATGAAATTATTTCCTCTGAGTATGTAGCTGGCGATGTAGGAGAAAAATTAGATGACATGCGTGGCTTTATGAGCAGATTTGGGAACCTAATATTCAGAAGTGCAGTTCATCAGTTCACTTTTATTTCAAGTTAATGAGATTGTGCATGCAGTAATTACTTTAATTCAGACCTCTCTTTACCATTACTCCAAGCTAATTTAAACACACGGATTACTTTTCTCTCCCTTCTGAGGCAGTGGGAAACGTGGACCCTGTCCTTTAGGAAGCACTCGAAATCTCCTCTCTCAAAACATATCCATTTATCCAAACACGTGTCAGTGGAATTTTTGTTGACGCACATCTGCTTGGTGAAAATGGTGAGCTTACCCTTTTGTTTTATAGAATCTGTTTCTTAGGAATTATGATGTGACTAGCTTCCTGCCAAACTCTCCCTTTATACAGAAGGGTTCAGTGATGCGGGTGCGGGACCCTCATCACCAGAGTGTGTTTTTATATAAGAGTCTCCAATATTTGGGAATAAACTTAACCAGCAAGTACTGTTATAAAAACTATATTTCAATTCTATACTTTAAAATGTTGCATAATGAATAGTTCTTGCCAGGGGAACACGTGTAGCTCTGTGATGCAGGTGGGCCGGGAATGTTGCCTATGGTCATCAGAGATGATATTTTGGAAGTTTAAAGTCTCCAAACTGTTGGTAATGTTTGAACTAACTTCTGCTTTAGCCAGACTGTGTCGACCAATAGTGTCCCTATGACTGAGGTGTTCTCTCAACAGTTTATGTAGGCATACATGTATGTATATTTGTATGACTGTCCACATGTCTACATTTATTTATATTTAGGGACTGTTTATTTTCAAGGTTGATTTTTTTCTATGTTGTGAGACAGAGGAAATGCCAAGCATGGTAACTCTCCTTTGGGCAGGGCAATTAGCAAAGAAATAAAAGTAGTCCTCGATCAACCATTAAAGTATAATTTTGCAAAAAAGCCTATATAAAGCCGTTGATATGAACTATTTATGCTGTGATTCCTGAAA
>PVKM010018705.1:0-24824 GCA_004027735.1 Carollia perspicillata | reverse complement strand
ACTGTAAGTCACAACCCTTTGACCTTAAGGACGTTAGCATCTTTATTAGAAAGAAAAGTTTAAATTTATGAAATACCCAAGGAACATTTTAAGGAGCTACTAAGCAAGGGGCTGATGGGTGCCTGGCTTCCACAGGTAGGCCTCTTACAGCGTTTGCCCGGCATGTTTCCAGGGATACGCCCTGGTGGGGCACACCCTGGGGGCTTCCCAAGTTGCCAACTCATTCTCTGTCCCCTTGCTTTTTTTTCAGTGCCCAATCAAGAAAGTGTCTGTGAATCCAAACTTCTAGTTATTTATATTAAAACGTCAGTACTTCAACCACAATTAGTAGTAAGAGGATGAACTTCATAACAGCTTCACGCCCCACAGCGCAGTCAGTGAGGTTGAAAAGTGCTCATTTTGATGAAAAGGACCAGGATTTCTATTCTTGAGAGCAGAGAAGAGCCAGCTCACATGTCCCAGTGAAGAGTTAGTTTTTACACTAATTTCTTCTTCCTCTGTTAGCCATGTTGGATGGGAATACGGTATCAGGTGAGGGAGTATAATTTAAACACACACACACACACACACACACACACACACACACACACAGCTTACTTTTGGTCAGGCACTGTTTTAAGCACTTTACAAATATTAACTCATGTAATACTCACAAAAATCCTGTGAGGTAGAAACCATAAAGACTATTCCCATTTTACAGAAGAAGAAACTGAGGTCGTCTGTGGGAGTTTAAGTAGCTTGTACAAGGTTGCACAGCTAGCAGACACCAGGACCACGTTTCAAACTCCTCTGGGGTCCGCGCTCCGAGTGCAAGCTGCTCTGGACCAGACAAGCGCCACACTGGCACCTTCCCAAACCCAAAGGACGCTCTGCAGAAACTCCGAGAAATTCAGAAGGGGGAGGCTTTCTGTGGAATATCAGTGGAAGCTTCAAAGAGGAAGTGAGACTTGGGAAGGCCAGGAAAACTAAAAGAATGCAAATATGGTGGAGTTTCATCTTTAGGGTATTTAGATGATAGGAATCCAGCTACAGGACTCAACCAATGAGAGAGTGAGATCAGAACTGAAATGGTGCCAGCAGCCCACCATTCTTTCCAAGGACATACTCTCAGAGGGCAAGAGAAGAAATTAAGAGTGTTGCTGAGTAGACTATGCTATCAATCATGCAGTTTGCACTGAGGGAATTTTCAAGTGCAATTTTCACTGCCTAAATTTTTTTACCTCATATTCCACTTCTAAAACATTCCTGTAAGAGAGCAATCTGGGTACAGGCATGAAGGTAGGATGGTTGTTACCAACAGTAAGTGGTTAAAGAAAGTGCAAAACACCTGAGACATAGGACATGTCTCAGCTGAGGTGAGGAAGAAGGAGAGGGAAGGGGGAACAAGCAGAAGATGATACACCTGGTCTCTCTCAAGGGTACATCTTGAGATGTACAACCTGTTGAGATGTACAAGCAAAAAGACAAGTAGCCATGCCAGGTTGGCTGAGCGGCAAATGGGTCACGTGAATGTTATACACATTAGCTACCTGTGCTCCAGAACCTCAGAGAAAGGCAAGGTCACCGGGGCTCGGATGGCCAAAGGGGACCAGGACATGTAGGGTAACAGCAGGGTAGGCACTTTGGCTAGGGGAGAGCTTTCTAAATGGGGATATTGTGGGGAAGCATCAAAGGAGAAAGAAATTAAGCCCGTGGACTATCCTGAACAAAGTTAGAGAGCTGAGTGCTACAAGATGAGTGAGCGAAGAATGAAATAAGCTAGGTGTAGGGAGAGATTGTTCTCACATGTTGGTAAGTACATCTCCAAGTTGCCACCGTTTCTCCATATTCACTGAAGGATTAGGGTGGAGAAAAACGTAAGTCAGAGGACCTGTAAAGAAAAGTTTAAACCACTATTGAAGGGCTTTTTGAGAAGCGTGACGCTGAAAACTGTGGAAGATGCGAGAGGGGATATGTTGTATAGTAGATGGGAAAGGAACTGGCCCAAACGTGGGGAAAACATCGAAATGAGAAGCAGGAGCTCTCTGAAAAAGAATAATGAGAACACGCTGGCCCTATCAGATTAAAGTTTACTATTAAGGTCGAGTGGCTTTTAAACGTCCTACGAGTGCATGAAGAAAGAATCACATCAGTGAGATTGAAAAGTCCATAAACAGACCTACTTACACATAACAGTTTAGCTTATGGCACAGGTGAGCATGTCTCATAAGGGGAGAGAAAGGGTGAATTTGTTTAAAAATAGGCTGACCGTTTTGTATTCAGTTCGTGCCGCGGTGGAAGGGGGACTAACGTGCTTTGGCGAAGCAACAGTGTGCACAAAAAAGGCCCTTCCAGAGGGAGTTCTGCAAGGGGACAGCTGGCCTGCTCTGCTCGCTCTAGGTCTGGACACTGATTTTTGTGACCTGCAGAGGTTGTTTTTACTTGTTTGTTTGTTTGTTTGAACTCAGGACCTATGGGAAAGACCAAAAGTGTCCATTCGGTAAGGGAGAATTGATAAAAATATATATTCTTAAATTCTGTTTCTGTGTCTCTAGTTCCCCCTCTCTAAGAAGGTGGAGAAGAGGCTTCGTGGGCGGTCCCGGTTCTCTGTGCTGAGAGGGACGGAAGCTCTGCCCATGTTCTCATTGCCCTTTCTGGGCCACAGTGCACACCTCTAGTTTCAGTTCCGGATTGTGCTAAATCTTTGCATTCTGAATTGCTGTGACTTTGCATTCTGAATTTTTGTTTGCAAATTCAAAGGTTCCAAGATGTGGTGGATCTCTGTCTAACCGCTCTTTACTCACCAGGTTCATTTTGTCTGCAGACAGGTTTTTGTTGTTGTTGTTGTTGTTGTTTGTTTTTTCCTTTGTAATCTGGCTTCCGGACTCAGCTCTGGCTGTGGAAGGAGTTTTAAAGCACCTTTGGCAGAAGGAACCCAAACTGGAAACAGACCCCCCATTTATAAGGTACCACAACATTTCCTTTCTTATGTGACAAAATCAAGCTTCTCTTCTACCAGTCCACTCCCCCCGCCACCACCACGCACACACAAACATGTCACATCACCCACCCCCAACTCTCGGCAAAGCTGTTAATAACCGCTTGCTCCAACAGATGTTCAAAAGCCTTTATTCCCTTCCTTTAAGCTACAATGCTGTATTATCTCTCTTGGAGATAATATCTCCCTTATCTCCCTTGTCTGGCCTTGGAGACAGACCTCAAAGTCAGCCAAAGCCAGGGGTTTTGTTTTTTTTTTCTGTTGAGCTGCTACAGGCCTAAGACGCTGTCAAAAGTTCCGTCGGGGGTAAGCTGGGGAGGGTGAGCAACTTCCCAGATCCTTCCCAAGTCAAGTCAGCTATTTTCACTAGAGCTTTAATATTTTGTCTGAAGTGTAGCAAACCCTCTAGAATGTCAGCCACAACTTTACAAATACATTGCAAAGCCAACTTTCTCCAAGCCTTGTTTCATTTTTCTTAGTGAGACATTCAATTTTTTTAAATGAATAATTGTTAAACTTCTAAGTTACTTACTAAAATTGGCAATTATTTGAGATCCCCAATAGAAAGATATTTTTAGTTTCCCATACTTCTCCTATTAAAAAAATAAAAATAAAAAATAAAAACACCACCTCTGTAGTAGCTAATGATGATGGACTTACTTTCCTGTAAACGTTACTGAGCCTTTGTTACACTGAGTTTTGGAGCTCAGACTAAAAGAGAAATTGTTGTTTTCTTTTTTGCTGAAGAAAGAACAGAAGAAAGAAAATTAATATTATTAAGAATAAACCAAGTCTCCAGCACTATTAGGTCCTTTCAGTTACTTACGACATAATCACTGGCTACAATATTGGTACAATATAATGCTTCTTTTAAATTGTATGCATTTAAATTAAAAGGAAAAACAGGTGACTATTACTTAAACAGGATACAAAGTGATTTATCTGGCTTCTACCCTGCCCTGCCCTCAAATCCCAAATGTTTTGGTGCTATTTATGGAATCAGTCTTCTTTGTGGTCAATATTGGAAGAAGTTCATGTTTTGCAAACTACAAACAGAAATGCAGTTTACCAATTTGATCGGTAAAGATCACGGGGACAGTATTTGAACAACACTATTTTGCATGTGATTAGTCCTTTCAACTTTACAAATTCCTCACATCTTTTATTTTATTTACTCCTTTTTAAACCCCTGTGAAACCACTCTTACTGTTCCATCTCACAGATGAGATTCATTTGGGGGATGACTAAAGTAGGGTTCAAACTATTAAATGATGGAGTCATGCTCAATGCCAAGGCCTAACCTCATGTGCAAAACACTGAATCTGAGCCATTAGCTGGTTCATTCAAAGGTATGAAACCAGGATCTCAGCAGGAGCTCCCTGTTGGACACTTTGCTCTCCCTCATTCCCATTTTTAATCAATCACAAGTCCCGCTTGCATTTGCCTTCTCAGTAGGTCTCAAAATCCCTGTCTTCTTCTCTACTTCGTTGCCACTCACCACTCTCACTTGGACTGCTAAAACCTTCTTCCCCATCCTATACTATGTTAATCAAATGCATCTTTCTCACAACTAACAAGGATTCTAAAATGTAGATCTGATCACAAAATCCTACAACAGCTGCGCGTAATTTAAATCTACCAAAAATAAACAAACTGCTGACATTCACAGCCTTCCAGGATCCCTGTCTATCCTACCAACTTTATGTCCATCTGTCATTCCTTTCTGTGCTCATACCACGTCCCTCTGCCTGGAGAGCCCTCCCTCCATTTACCTTTGCTTGACTAATTATTCCACCTTTTGAAGTTCAGCTCAGATGCCATCTTCCCAAAATGCCTTCTATGACTTCCCTGCAGCCTGCCTCAGGGACCTTCCATAACACCCTGCGATTATCATTTCACTTACCATCTCCTTTTTTAATTAAATGTACTGGGATGGCTTTGGTTAATGAGATTATATTGGCTGCGAGCGTTCATTTCTGTGATACATGACCTGTATATTGCTTCGTGTGCCCACCACCCAATGTCAAATCAGCTTCTGTCACCATATGTTTGACGCCCCTTACCCTTAACAACTCCCCACCCCCGTCACTCTGGTAACCACCACACTGTTGTCTGTGTCTGTGGAAAAGATGAAGCACTGCCATTTGCAACAACACGGGTGGACCTTGAGAATACCCTGCTAAGCGAAATGAGTCAGACCAAAAAAGCTGAGAACCATATGATTTCACTCATATGTAGGATATAAAGCGAAAAGCAACAAATGAACAAGCAAGAAAAACAAACTTACCATCTACTTTTATAAAAATCTGTTTGTTTTGTTTTGTTGGCAATCTCCTATGAAAAGAGATCTCTAAGTCATCTTTATTATTTTGACAGTGCTTTATTTTAAAAGTAATCATTATTATTTCTAGAATATTAATAATTACCCACTGTGTGAGAATCAAAAAGAGAAAAGAGTTCCCATTCTTTAAAAAAATGTAGTGGAATAACTAAATTTCTCAATTTCTATTTTATTTATCTAAGATGATAAATGTTGCCTACCACAGGTAAGTCTATGGAAGAGCAATCTCATGGGAGCTCTAATGGTTTATTTGAGAGAAAAAAATACCAGATCTCACAATTATTTTTTTAAAAAGGAGGAATATTTGTTTAAGGGAAGAACATCATGAAAGCTTTTTAAAAGACATTTTGAATCTTTTTGTAAAATATCTGTGAAAAGGCTAACAGTTTTCATTTTCTTTTTGCTTATAATTAATTGTATTCTTTTTAAACTTTATACTGAAATGTAATTGACATATATGTTGTGTAAGCGTCAGGTACACAATATGTTGAATTGGTACATTTACATATTGCATTGTGATTAGCATCACAGCATCAGCTAACACCTTTCTCATGTCACATAATCATCATTTCTTTTTTGTTGTGGGAACCATTAAGATCTAGTCTCTTAGTAACATAAAAATCTGTGTTGTATTTGTTTCATCTGCTAGGCTTTAAGCTTCTTGAGGGCAAAGACCATACTTGATGCACCCATGGACCTCCAGCACTTAGCACAATACCCGGCACAAACCACACATGCCCCCTGGGTAAATTAGATACGTCAATTAAGGAAAGTGCTTGCTGGCTTCAGAATCCGGCAGAAATGGAGAAAATGAGAAGATGACATTGAAGCAATGAGAATTTGGTGAATCAGCAGGTGGCAAGAACATGAATTACCAAAAGATGCCTTCAGAAACAGTCTGGAAAGGAGTGTTGACCAAAATCCTAAATGAAGATAATGTAATAAAATTGGCAAGGAGAGGAAAACGTTATTTCAAAAGTACCACCAAGCACTGCCAACAAAACCACGCAGTGCCTCAGACTTGGGAGCCCCAGCAAGAGTACACGCTGTCCTGGGACATGGCAGGTCTGTTTCCAGATCACAAGTCAGGCACCAGTGCCAGGATGGTCTGGACTTGAGGGTTTTAAAGCAGGAACCCTTCCGGAATACTCCGAATGTCTATAAAGCCATTTGTCAGCTTTGATTCTCCCTCGCTGCTTCTGGCTGCTGTCCAACTTGCCCTTTGATTCTGTGGACTTCCAAATATTTCCTTCCTCCTCTGCCTTCCAATGTCTCCTTGCTATTGTCCCTCACTATGTTGTTTGTGTAAAATCACATTTGACTTTCACACATCCTAGAAAACTCTGCTGACTACTGTACACCTCTAATTGTGGAAAGGACACAGATCTTGCAAGTCCATGTTCCCTCTCTGTTTCTGCTGTTTCTTCTGTCTGGAAGACCCTCACCTGGCCAAACTTCATTGACCCTCAAATGTCCAACATTAAACTGCCCCCAGCCCTTAAGACAGAGACAGAATGATCTGTTCTCTACTCTGTGCTCCAGAGATAAACTTATTTAAACCTCTAGAATAGCTCTGGTAGCACCATTTGATGTTTGTTTATATTACTAAATCTGAACTCCTATTAGAATCTGAACTCCTGAGGACAGATACCGAATGTTACCCATCTCTGTAGCCCTTGATCTTAGTAACGCCTAGAACATTGTAGGCACTCGAAAGATATTTGTCAAAATATCCTGTAGTCTTCTTGACTCATTCAAATGTCAAGGTCACACCTAATTAACAAGATCTATTCTAATCAAAGCTGGGTGTCACACAAGGAGAAATTTGAAGACTGGACAATGTGGGTATTAAATATTCGATCACTTAACAAATACGTATTAGGCTTCTACTATACAGCCCACTGCACTCAGGGGTTGGAGATGGTGGAGGAAAAAACAGACCACCTGGGTCCTATGTTCTCAGTCTTAAGAGATATAATTATTAAACAAATACTTTTGTATAATTAATTATTATGCAACTTGAATATGCTACCAAGAGATAACTAGAGGGTGCCATGAGAGTAGGTGATAAAGGGATGTGACTTAAACTGCAATAAGTCAAGAAGGCTTCTTCCCTGAATAAGTGATATTCAGGCTGAGAGCAGAGTGAAGAGCAGGCACTAGCTAGGAGAAGGGGTGAGCATGGAGAAACAGAGGGAAACCGTCTATTGAAAGAAAGGGTGCCTTTAAAGAAAAACTGTACATGGGCCCTCCAGGTGTACTTGCTGCACTCTCACCCGGGGAAGCTCACCTGTACGGACTGCATCAGTGGGCTTCAATGCGCTCTGGCTTCTGGTTGGGTTTGGCCATGGAGAAGCACTGGCAGGAGAGCAGAGAGAGGCAGGAGAACAAAATCAAAGGGATTTACTCCCTCAGCTCCACCCCGACAGGTGGCTGTCATTGGTTTCAACCCTCTTCCTACAGCCACGACTTCCACCAGGCAACCCTCTCCAGGGAGCTCTTCTGTCGGCTCTGTAATGACTGCCCCCACTTGTCCTTCAGACCTAGAGGTGGTAACAGTTCCCTGAGTCATCGCCCCCAGGGGGCGGCACTATCCCTTGTTAGTTTCTTCAAATCCTGCCCACACTCTCATAAACAGCCTCCTTACTAAACACCCACCAAATTACCCATTTTAATGTATGCTCTTTTCCTACCACAGTGCTGACGGCTAGAAAGGGCAAACAAGAGACTAGCTCGTGCCAAGGGTTTCTAAACGTGATAAGGGCTTTAGATTTTGCCCAAAGTGCCTCAGAAGCCATTGAGGGGGTATAAGCCAATGAGGCAGGTGATCGTATTTGCATTTTAGAAAATCACTCTAACAGCTGCTGTGTAGAGAGGACAGGTGGGAAGAGGTGCAAGAGGAGAAGCAAGGAGGTCAGTGAGGAGACAACGTTCATCAGGAAGATGGCAAGCGATGGGCCACGGTGGACTGATTGAGACTGGATACCGAGATTATGACAGAGAACTAGGAGGAACAAGGGAGCAGTGAAAGTCCAGCAAGATCTTTAAAATACTGACAGGACTGCATGGCCTCATCGACCAGAGACTGGACCCCAGACTCCTCATTCCGGCTTCCGAGACCACCCAGCTCTGGTCGTGAACTCCTTTCTTCCCCTCACTCACCTTCAGTGGCTCATCTGAAGTGACCTATTTACCAATCACAGTGTACCTTGCACCTTGCACCTCGCACCTCATGTACTCTATCTAGAATGCTCTTGCTCTCACCTAAAGCTTCCCCATGCTCCAAGGCCCTGATCAAAAGATACTAAGTAATCACATCTAACAATTTCTGAGAATTTAACTCTTTCCCGGGTACTATGTTACTAGCATTAGCTCATGTAATCCACCTCCCTATAAAGTGGGGGTATCACGCAGCCCATCTTACAGATGAGGAATCTTAGTGAGGCTCAAAGAAATCGTGTCCACAGTCACATCATGTTGGACTTGAACCAGGCCTGATGACTTCAAAACCCCTGTATTTGATCCCAATCTGCAATTTACCCCATGATTTTCCATCTTGGGTCCCTTGTTGTATGTGATCGATAAGAAGCAATTTAACCTTTTTTTTTTCACATTTCAGTTTTGTGAATTGCCTCAGGAAATGTTAAGGGGGAACCCATCTCCTGGACCATTCAGGATTCACTTGTAGATGGTCTCATGACACAATCCATGGGTATGTGCTAAGGTAGTTTAAATTACTATGACCAGAGATTTTGGTGGAACCTAAATGAAAATTGAGTATTAGCAGCTTTCTCCGCAGTATCTGCTTGCATCAGCTGAATTAAATGGAGCTCCCAGGAAATGTAGTCCAAGAGTATCAATGAACAGAATTTGGGCCCATCAAGGCATGGACAGTGGACATAATGGTGAATGGGATGATGAATGGTGAATGAGGGACCCACAGGGGCAAATCACAATGAGGGAAGGGAATTATGAGGTTCCCCAGGAGAAAATCCACTATGAAAAAAGAAGAAGAAAGAAAGTCTAGCTTCATGCCTTGGACTTGGCAACAGGGCCTGAGGTGAGAGGGAAGAAATTGTTTCGGGTGCAGCAGTACAGCTGTTACCTGAAGCCAGCCCTCCCCAGCACCCTACCCTGGAGGAGGTGTGTAACACTAGAAGAACTGTGGCCCAAAGCTACCTCGCTAAGAGACCTCTCCAATAGGATCTGACTCCAAGAAGAAGGCATTTCCTGGTCCATCCATTTTCAGGTGAAATGGTGAGCGCCTGCCTTGAGCTAGGACACTGGTGGCAATGTTCTGTTGGTGACTGGCTGCAGCAGCTGGCAGTGTTTGCAGAGCAGGGCAGCAGGAAGCCAGCAGCAGAGGCGGCAGCCGCCCTAGGAAAACAAGAAGCAGGCCAGGGACAAGTACAATCAGAGGCATGAGTCTCAGCCCACAAGTAATTGTCAGCGATGAATGTACAAATTGGATGATTCTGTGATCCAACAACACATCTCTGAATGCCATGAGACATCCTTGGAATTGCCTTGGAATTGTGTAGAATCTTCTAGAAAGAGAAGCAATCATAAAAATAGTCGAGAAGCAAATACAGGTGACCTTATTTGTACCCACCAGAAAAAAAGCAAGTGGGATCAGTTTGTACCTACATACCACTAAGCATCTGATATTAATATTGTTATAACTGCAAGTTTTCTTTTGATTAGTTTTTCATAATGCATCACTTTTTTTTATTTTACTTATTGATTTGTAAGAGAGAAATGGGGCAGGAGAGAGACTCACAGAGAGAGAGAGAGAGAGAGAGAGAGAGAGAGAGAGATTGACATTTTTCCACATATTTATGCATTCATTGGTTGATTCTGGCATGTGCCCTGACTGGGGATCAAACCCACAAACCTTGGTTTATCAGGAAAATGCTCTAATGCTCTAACTAACTGAACTACCCAGCCAGGGCCTACTTGAGAAATCTTTGTTTAACCTAAGATTATAAAGATTTTATCCTATATTTCCATGTTTTCTTCTGAAAGTTTTATAGACTTAATTCTTTACATTTGTGCCTACAATCCATTTCAATTTAGTGTCTTTACAGATGTGAGGGGAGGGCCAAGTTTTCATTGTTGTTGTTATTGTTGTTACTCTTTTTTGTTTTCACATCGAGACTCCCAATTGCCCCAATGCCATTTGTTTAAAAGGCGATCTTTTCTCCATTGAATTTTTTTGCATCTTTATCAAAATTCAATTGATTCTAAGTATGCTTTGGTCTATTTCTGGTGTCTATTCTATTCCATTGTTCTGTATGACTATTTTTTGCCATTATCACACTCTCTTGATTATTGTGACTTTATGGTAAGTCTAAAATCAGGTAGTGTAAATCTTCAACTTTGTTCTTAATTTTTAAATGGACTTGCTAAAAATTTATTTAGAACTTTTATGTATATTCAGTAAGTTGAATTAAAGAAGCATTTTGTGCTGTTATTTATCATACCATTAATTCTATTTTTCTAGAAAATCACTCACATTGTTTATATTTTCAGATTTATCAATCTACAATTTTTGAATAAGCTTTAAATTTACAAGTGTATTTATGAACACAGGAAACTGAGGTACAGAAATATCAAGTAATATGTCCAAGATCACAGAGCTAGTAAGTGGGGGAGCTGGGATTTGAACTCAAGGGTTCCAGGCTCTACAGTTCCTCCACTTAATCACTAGATATCAGGAAATATGGATACATAGTGGCCTTAAGTTTCAGAAATCACTTGATAATGTCTTTCATAATACCTTTGTGAACAAGAGGAAGAAATGTTTACTAAACAACTTGTTGAACAACCTTACCCAAAGAGAGCTCCATCTTTAGCCCTCTTCTTTAATCTCATCAGGAAAGAAAACATGAAGCATTTGACGTGGAAAGAGAAAGATGTGGATGAGAACGTAACATGTGGTTCCTAAATTTGCAAATGATCCAAAAGTGCATCTCATAGCTTAGTGGCAAGAGGGAACCCAAAAAATCTTCACCACTGCGACCTAGTCAATCAAACAAGCAGAGACTGAACAGCCTGAGGCCCCTCAAGGACAAAGACCAAATGTGTTTTCATCCACACACACGAAGCTCCCGGCATAATTGTAGCTGCTTAGTAAATTTTTGAGCATTTATTAGGAGAAAAAATATATATATTACTGAACTTTAACAACTGCACAAGTTTAGAATGAAGATGGGCATTGTTAAACATTGAGACAAGCAGAACAAATGTTTGGGCTTGCCACAAGCTGAGTATGAATTAATAGCGCTATGGTGCAGAATTTGGCATAAAAAAAAACCCTTCAAACTAGATCTGGTTCCAGGACAAGTCACTTAAACTCACAGCAAATAACGTTAATAATAATCCATAATCCAAAAGTTTGCTTTGAGGGTATAATCATTCATGTGAAAAAAAATTGTTTGCAAACTACAAGTGTCCATTATTAACTATTATTGTTATTAGATTGTAAGTCCCTTACAGTAAGCTAAGAAGTACCTGGAGCTTATCTGCAATTTCCCTTTTTTTTTTTTCTGGTGAAGATAAAGAAAGGGCAGATATGAAGTGTCTATTAAACATTTAATAAATCTTGTGAATGGTTTACCCTTTCATACATAAGAGACTGTTCTTTAAGTACACATGCAATCATATATGCACATCTAATCACATGTATGGAAGGAAATATGTCAAAATGTGAAGAGGTTTTCCCTAGACATCCCCTACTCACTATTCTAGATGGAGCAGATACAAAGGAGAATCGGGCAAAATACCACCCTCAATTTTATTTACTTCTTCTTGATTCCCCTCTCATGTACAATAATCATCTTTTTATTATAAAGAAAACCCAAACTACAAAGACAATAAAAAGATGGAGTTTGCCAGCAGTAGAGGGTGGGGAAGAGGAGTGGAGAGGGATGAATAATTGGAGCACAGGGGATTTTTAGGGGAATGAATTACATTATCATTTGCCAAAACCTGTAGAAGGCACAACACAAAGAGTGAGCCCTGATGTAAACTGTGGGCTTTAGTTACTAAATAATGTAGCGTCATTGGTTCGTCAATTGTAACAAAGGTGCCACATCAATGCAAGATGTTAACAATGGAGGAAACAGAGAGGGAGCATATGGGAAGTGTCTTTTCTACACAGTTTTTCTGTAAACCTAAAACTGTTCTGAAAAATAAAGTCTATTTTGTAAAAAAAAAAAAAAACTTTAAAAAAAGGAAAGAAAAAGGAAGCTCAATGAAAGCTCTGGTCTACTTACCTGAACACTTTCCAAATACTAACTTGCAGCTGCATTACTCTTCCTGGCAGGAAACCACTTGTGGCCTCTTTTCCTATTATAGAAAGAACTCATTAGCATACACTGCTCTTTTCGCCCCAAGTCTATTAAACAATAATGAGAAAATGCCTGGTAAGGTATAGAAAAACTGCCTTGTTGCCTATTTTATTTTGACGTGCGTTTTTATAAGCAGTTAGTGGTTGCTTGGCAACAGAGTTTGGGGCTGTCTTCCAGGTGGAGATGAGTTGTCCAGACAAAGCACCCCATTGTCTTCAATGTGGTGTTTTCAGAGCCACCCCAGCATAACCAAGGTTATGGAATTCTTGGAGTCAGTGACATTTGCATCTGGTTCAGTTCTTTTCCTGTCCTTTCATTCAACAAATACTTAAAGATTATTTACTGTGTGCCAATCACCATGCTAGGTACTGGAGTTAGAGTGGAGAGTGAGGTGGACGATGCTCCATCCTCAGGGGGTTTGCATTCTAGTGGGGCAGGAAGGGGGTAAACAATTAAATATAATGTTTCAGTTATAGCAATCAGGCAAAGATAAAGATGAGTGCCATGTAGAAAAGTGAAGCAGGATAAGGAGATATAAAGAGCTTAGAAGGGCTTTGCTTTGTTAGTTTTATGAGTGAAGGTCTCTCTGAGCAGGTGATGATCGAAGAGAGTGAATGAAGTGAGGCCAGGGAAGAGCATGCCTCAGAGAGGAAATTGCAAGTGCAAAGACCTTGGGACAGGAGCAGGCTTGGTATTTCCAAACACAGCAAGGAGGTCAGTGTGGCTAGCAGTGAGTCAGTTAGTGAGGTAACAGAAGACGATGGGAAATGAACTCAGAGAGATGGGAAGCCATTGTGGAATTCAGAGCAAGAGAGTTTTTCAAAGGTGGCACCATAGCGGCCACATGGGGAATGGGCTGTGGGGGACGGGCAGAGTGGCTTGAAGGAATCGGACACTACTGCAGTGTCCAGAAGAGAGACCATGGGCCCGACGAACCAGTCAGATGGACAATGAGGAATCCAGTTTGATGGCATATTTTATGTCAGATAAAACCTACTTACCTCCTGAATTAGAGAACAGCTCAAGTTGGGAAACAAATACTAATTGATTAGTTAAAAGCACAGTTTAATAGTGATTTCTGCAAAGCCAAGCTTCAAGGAAAAGCTGACTTTCTAAGCCATATTCTCTCCTCCTGTATTACCCAAATTTATTTCCACTTTACCTTTAAGTTAACTTTTCACATTCACAGAACATATATTTCACAAAAGAGCTTAATTCCAGAATATCTAAAGAACTGCTATGTCTCAATAATAGAAAGACAAACAATCAACTTTTTAATTGGGCACAAGGTTTTGAATGGACAGAAAGATTTCAGAAGGATATATGAATGGCCAATGAGTACATGAAAAAGTGTTCAACATTAAATCTGCAGGGAAATGCAAAGTAAATTACAATGAGATACTACAACATATCTATTAGAATGGCTAAAATTAAAAAGACCAACAATACTAAATGTGGTGATATGGAGTGACTGGAACTCTCACAGCTTGTGGATAGCATTGTTAAATGACACAATCGCTTTGGGAGAAGTTCTGGCAAATCCTTTTAAAATTCATTATAGCCACTACCTTATTACCCAGCATTTCCGCTCCTAATTGCTTGTCCAAGACAAATAAAGATCCTTGTCCATAAAAAGAAGAATATGAGGTCTATCCAGAAAGCATCCAGCCATGTAATGTGAAAAATAGAGACATTTATTGAAGAAGATACAAGATACAAGAAACATTGTGCATGGGACAATGACACCTCAGTCCCCTTCAAAGTAGTCACCTTAGGACCTCACACAGTTCTCCCAGCATCTCTTCCACTGTTCAAAACACTCTGAAAAATGTTTTGTTGGAACCGCCATTAGCTGCCCCATCATATTTTCCTGAATCTCATTGAGATCTGAAATCTATTCCCTTTCAAAGGTGATTTTAGTTTTGGGAAAACCCAGAAGTCACAGGGTGCCACATCTGAGCAGTAAGGGGCTGAGTCACCTGGGTGATTTGATGTTTTACCAAAACACTCTGCACGAGACGTGATGCATGAGTGGGCATTTTGTCATGATGAAGCTGCTGATCACCAGTTGCCCATAGCTGTGGCTGTTTTTGTTGTATTGAATCTCTCAACCAATGAAGAACTTTGAGGTAGTACTCCTTATTAATTGTTTGGCCTGGAAGGGCGTACTTGTGATGGACAACACATTCCCAATCAAAAAACACAGCTAACATGGTCTTGATCTTGCTGCAACTTTGCTGTGCCTCCTTCAGACAGAGAGAGCCAGGTGACTTCCACTGGGACAACTGGGCCTTCATTTCTGGGTTCCAGCCATAGACCCATGAATCATCTTTGGTTATGACCTTCTTGAGAGAATCTGATTCATTGTTAGAGGTTTCAATCAAGTCATCAGCAACTGCAGCATGATGTTCCTTCTGCTCTGGTAGCAAAAGCCATGGAACAAATTTTGCCACAACACATTTCATGCCAAGATCCTGCACTGAAATCTCCAACCCAGTAGTTTTTTGAATCCCCATATCAGCTTCTAGTTCTCACATTGTCAGTCATCAATCTTTGTTGATTGCAGCCTGTATATGTCTAGCATTCTCAGGTGTTCTGCTTGCTGCAGACCTTTCAGAACATGGATCACTTTCAACAGATTCTCAACCATCTTTGAAGCATTTGTAGTCACTTTTATTTGCACTGGACTCATTGCCTCATCCCTGAAAGACTTCTGAATCACCCAAATAGTTTCCACGGAGGAACATTCAAGCTTAATGCAAAATTTGAAGCAGACTCATTGCTCAACTTGCTCAGTCATTTTGAATGTGACGGCCACATGGTACACATGCCAACTCAATGACTGTCTACTGCCCCTCCTGTGTACAGTGAAGTTATCATTGTTCACCCACGCTCATTCCAGTCCACTCTCCTTGGCTGCCAGTTTACATCATTGTAGCACAAACCATTCTTGTTATATTACCAATGGCTGGACTTTATTCAAAATATCCCCAAACTGAAAACAGACATGTTGTTAACAGGAAAATGGAAAAACAACTTATAGTGAAATCATACACTGAAACACTCCCCAGCTATAAAAGAGTTAAACAGTGATGGTCACACATGGATGAATACCAAAAACATTACATTAAGTGAATGAAGTTTTACATTTAACAGAATATACTGTATCATTCTACTTGTATGAAATATGAAGTTCTGAAAGAGACAAAACTAACCCAGTGGTTTCCTCTGGGTGGGAGGGCAGGCACCTAGAGACTAACTGGAAAGGAGCAAGAAGGAAATTTCTGGAGTGATTCTAATGTCCTATATCTTGATAAAAATTTAAATTACACTAATGTATGTATTTGTCAAAATTCACCCAATGGCACACATTAGATTTGCGCATTTCACTATACAACAGTTTTACCTAAGAAACGTAAAAGAACCATAAACAAACATTGAACTCAAGTTCATGACATTCATGCTATAGCATTTAGTGATACAGTGTGGCAATATTTGCAACTTACTTTGAAATTCTACAAAATAAAAACAAAATGGAGCCCTGGCTGGTGTGGCTCCGTGGATTGCATGCCAGCCTGAGAATTAAAGTGTCACTGGTTCGATTCCCAGTCAGGGCACATGCCTGGATTGTGGGCCAGGTCCCCAGTAGGGAGTCGTGTGAGAGGCAACCACACATTGATGTTTCTCTCCCTCTCTTTCTCCCTCCCTTCCGTTCTGTCTAAAAATAAATACATAAAATCTTTAAAAATAAAAAATAAAAACAAAATGGATTGATGAATGGATGGAAGGATGAGTATGTCAAAAATAAATACGCAACATGTTAGTTTTAGAATTTAGGTTATGCATAAATTTTTCGACTCTTCTATGTGTTCAAAATTTTTCATATTAAAATATTAAAGGGAAAATATCACTTTCTCCTTTTTGGGTTTAACTCTTCAAGGGCAGGGATTAACTCTTGTTCACCTATGATAAGCATTCAACACATTTCTGATCAATGAATGAACAAATTATAAATGAAAGTTTGCAAGTCTCTTTTGAGGGATAAAAGAGAGTTTTATTCTGATATGATTTGTAAATCAGAGAATGTAACCTTTGGCATACACCAAAGACATACTCCAAGGTGGAAAAAATAAAGCAAGGGTTTTAAAGATGAGAGTTGTGAGGAGTTGCTGATTGAAGGATGGGTTGCTAGGGAAACATGACCATAAATTTACACCGTTCATTTTCTGATTGATGGGGGCAACCAGATTTTCAGGGGTCTGCTGACTGAGCGGCGAGCAAGTAGGGTTATGAAATAAGAACAATGGGTCGCTTCAATTAACTCATGTCAACAGTTAGAATCACAGGATTGACATGGTCAGCAAAGGGTGGACAGAGATTATAATTCCACAGTTAACTTTCAGAACTGTGCTGCACTTAATACATTTGAGACATATTTTTCTGATGATTAATTTTACTTATTCCAAACTAAAAATAATGTTAAACGTTTTATTAATAGAGGAGCCCTAGCCTCCCAGGCATGGCTGCTTATTAATAATAATGAACCAGTAATTAAAATTGCAACTGGAAGTAAATTGGCCTTCAGAGAAAAGTCAGCCAGCCACCAGGCAATTGTTCCCTCTTCTACTAATTTTTTTGCAGAGAAATTAAGGTTTAAGTTGCAGTAGTCTGATCTTTGCCCCTTTCCAAAGATGAGCAACTTCCATTTTAAAGACAGTGGGCTGTTCTCTATTCAAAGTTAAACATTGTTGATTGTTCCAAGTTTTTTCCTATTCATAGTATAAAATTTTTTCAACTTAAAATAATAGGATTATTATTATACACATTTTCTACATGTCTTTTGTACTTACTAATATATGGTGAGCATCATTTCTTTTCATTAAGTATTTCTCCTATTGCCCCCCTCCAACATTTCCACCTACATTGGATTTTATCTTTTCTTTTAAATCTTTGCTAATTTAGGGGATGAAAATATAACTCTTTTTATTTTTTTATTTTATATTTTATTGTATTTTTCCATTACCATTTAGTCCCCGTATGGTCCCCCACCCCGCAATCAGCACACTGTTGTCCATGTCAATGAGTCCTTTTCTTTTTTTGCTCAGTCCCTCCACTCCCTAACTCCCCCCGCCCACCTTAGCTGTTATCCTGCTCTCTACCTATGAGTCCATCTCTATTTTGCATGTTAGTTCAGTTTGCTCATTACATTCCACATATGTGTGAAATCATGTGGTAGTTGTCTTTCTCTGACTGGCTTATTTCTCTTAGCATAATGTTCTCCAGGTCTATCCATACTGATGCAAAGGGTAAAATTTTCTTCTTTTTTACAGCCAAGTAGTATTTCATTGTGTAAATGCCCCATAATTATTTTATCCACTCATCATCTACTGATGGACACTTGGGCTGCTTCCGTATCTTGGTGATTGTAAATAATGCTGCTATGAACATAGGGGTGGTTATGTTCTTTCAAATTAGCATTTCAAGTTCCTTCAGATATATTCCCAGAAGTGGAATTGCTGGCTCAGAAGGCAGATCCATTTTTAATTTTTTGAGGTATCTCCACACCTCACAAAATTTGTGCAGCTTTCCACAGTGGCTGCACCAATCTGCATCCCCCTCAACAGTGCAAAAGCGTTCCCCTTTCTCCACATCCTCATCAGCACTTCTTTGTCAGTTTATTGATGATGGCTGTTCTGACAGGTGTGGGGTGATATCTCACTGTGATTTAATTTGCATTTCTGCGATGATTATAACTTTTTAAAACATTTTTATTATAGTGAGATTGGAGTTTTTCATATTAATTGATCTCTGTCTATTTTATTTTCTTTTATCTTTCCTGTTGAAGTATTTTATGACATATAAAAGTTCTTTATGTATTAGAATCATTAATATTTTTCCATATATGTTACAAATACACATAGTAAAATATATTTGTTCCAGATTTTAAATTTTGTCAATTTTACAATTTTTTATTCACAAAAGTTTAATATATACTCTTGGTTTTCTATCTATTGTTTCTTATAATGCTGCCTTGAAAAAGACCTGGAGAGCTTGTGAAAGAAAAAAAACTGACTTGAGTGGAGAAGCTTGAAGAAGGGAATGAAGAAAAAGTATTAAGGCAAGTGTTTCAAGAAGGAGTAGACAGACCTGGTTTTAATTCCATCCCAGTAGTAACTACTAATTGGGCAAGTGACTAAATCTCTCAGAACCAGTTTCCTCTTTTGTTCGTTGAAGGGTTGTTGGGAGGACTAGATGTAAAAAAAAAAAAAGGTAAAGCACCTCCCTTGAGGGGCATGTTACTCAACAAGCTGTAAATGCTACAAAAAGGAAAGACGTCCTGACCCTGCGCTTCCCAAATGTCTGTGTACACGTGAATCACCGGGCACCTTGTGGAATGCACTTTCTGACTCAGCAAGCTGAGGCACAGTCTGAGCTTCAGCATTTCTAACAAGCTCCCAGAGAATGCTGATTCCAGTCTGAAGGTTCTAGAATCTTAGGACAATGGGAATCCTTGACAGGGAATATTCAAGAACCAATTTAACAGCTAATGTTTATTTTCAGAAGAATTGTGACTCTTAGAACTACAGAGAATTTGCAAGATGAAAGAGATGGCTATCCCTTAGAAGATGAAACTTGAATCCAAAGTCAACTAGGTCAATGTTTCATCAGATGAATTTAATTACAGTTGCTTTTGCTATGCAGGGAAGCAGAACCTCAGATGGATAGATAATTGTGCATAAAAAATAAACTAGTGGCCAAGACCTCTCATAACTTTCCTCCCCAAAGGCCCACCCAAAACATCCATGAAAAGGAAACACCCCTTATGAAAAAAATCAAGGCCGTGAGAGCAAAGCAGTTGCAGTGCTCATCATGCGTCTTCTCCCCGATGCAGTGCTTCCTTGCCTCTGCCCATCAGGAGCATCCCCTGGAGCCCTTGCTCCCACCCCTGGAGCTCCAGAGAGTTCACAGGTGGGCGTGGGAGAACCCCAAGCTTCTGTATTTCTAAACAGAAATAATTTTGGAAGCCCTGCCTTACTGCGTTCATCTCCTCTCCTTTCAATTTAGAATTTGTACCAGAGAAGAGTTAGCTCAACCTAGTGGACAGGGGTTCTCTTGTGAGGAGAAATGGGTGACATTCAGCAGCTGTGTAACTTTGAGCAAGTTACTCGTTCTCCTTGAGTCTGAGCTTTTTTTCTCATGTGTAAAACAAGAATAATAGAATCATCCACATAAGGTTGTGACAGAGACTGGATAATGTAATGGATATGGCAGCCACTTGTGCACTGAATACAAATGTGATTCCCATAAATGCATCCATTGTGTCAAGTTTTCACTGAACACAGCCATTGGCATGTCCCTTGGGGTTTCTTAGCATGAGATTATATCCACTTAGTAACTGGAGAGTTGGCAAACTAAAGATCGAGTTGACATAAAACCTGGCTATGAGTCCAAGGCTGCCTCCTCTTGTTTGAGCCACCTGGGGAAAGAGGGCAACCTTCCACCTGCTATCTCACCTGCTAAATGAGATGGCAGCTCCCTGCCCCCCTCTCAGGGAGGAGATGCTCTATAAAAGCTAAAGGCGTCTTTTAAACTACAAAACCCATACACATTGTGGGCGCCTGTCACTACAAGAGTCTAAAAAGATAAGGCACCAGTCTTCAGGTCCAGTAACACCTCCTCCCTATCCCACAAAGGGCAGGAAGACTTTTCATCATGGTTCAAGAAACACGAGAGTTCTCGGAGTTGCTGGCATGCAGGTCAGGGCCCTGGGGTGGAGCTGAGCTGCTCAACAAGCACAGAACCACTTCCCTTGGACGACACTTCAGGTATGGCACAAAGCTCTTGCTCTCTGAGCCTTGTGTTAGAGAGCTCGTCATTCATTCAGTCGTCCACTCAGGGGATAATCCTTCTCAGCCATATAGAATCTCCTTTCTAAGGAGATAGATTTGGCACATTCTAGATCAGTGTTTCCAATAGAAAAAATAATGCAAGTCACGTACACAATTTTAAATGTAAAAAACTGAGGGGGTGGAATTAAGTTTAATAATATATTTTATTTAACCCAATACACACAAAATGTCATCGTTAACAGGTAGGCACTGTTAAAATTATTAACTTTTTATTAAAAATTATTAATTTTACATTCTTTGTTATACTAAGTCTTCAAAATGCAGTGTGTATGTTACAGCACATCTCAGCTTGGACTAGTCACATTTCTAATGCTTGCTAGTCCCATGTGGATAGAACAGAGGCTACCTCATTGGACAGAGCAATTCCAAATATTTCCTTGATGAGATCAGAGGCAAATCCAATTTATTAGCACCACCACTTTTAATAATTAGCTTCTCCTTTGCCATCAAGGGCCATCAGACTCCCCAGACCCCTCTCCCTCTGGCTGTCCCTGAGAGTAGCTCTTTGTGTCAGACAATCATAATTGACCCCAAATGTCCATTCTCCCCTCTGCCATAGTAATGGCAGCTTGAGCTGGACAGGTGGCAACCCAGAACAAACACTACATTTTCCCTTCCAGTCAGGTGAAGCCATGAAACTACATTTTGGTCAATAAGATATAAACAGAAACTTATACAGCACCTTCCAGGAACCTTCTTTCAGAAGGAGCTGGCATCACCGTTTTCCTGTCTCAGCCTCCTTCCTCCTTCCTATTGGGTGGAATGACATCCAGATGGCTGGAATTACAGCTCCATCTTACACCACGAGGTGACCCTAGAAATGGAGGCCAGACAGTAGAATAGGAGCCCACTTCCTGGAGATTTTTGTGGAGCAGAGCCTATGTCCTCACTTTAAAGTGAGAGAGAAATTAATTTCGTGTCTAAGCCAACATTGTTTTTCCAATTGTTACAACTAAATTGAAGTCGTTATAAGGAATTGTGCCCACCCGTTCATCCTAGGCTTAGAAACATGTCACAGGTGGAGATCCCTGGAAAAGAGGAACTAACAGATACATTGTGCATTTTAAACACAAAATTAAATAAATACTAGCTAATAATTATTGAGTGTTTACTTTAACAGGTCTTAAGGACTTACCTCCTTGCCCTCACAACAGCCCCATGTATAAATAAGGAAATTTAAAAGAGATTAAGTGACTTGTCCAAGATCATAGTGCTAGAAAATGGTGAAGGCAGAATTCAAACCCAGGTCTGGATGACTCCATAAACTATGTTTTTTGCTAGACGTATCCCCATGGATGGAGACTAGGCCACGCAGCATGCAAGAGAGCAGGGCACAAGTCCTGTTTTACAAAGTCACCAGAAGCTCTGAATTCAAATTCTAATTCGCACCCTTATTCCAGCAAGATTTAATCAATCAGTAAAAACATGAAGATCAGTTGTGTTCTAATCTCTCTATGAGGTAGTCTAGGGCAACGAGGCCACATCAGGTAAAGCTAGTTTCCCTAAAATCCAACTCCATTTCGAGGCCTTTTGCGCCTGTCCAGATGTTCTATTATTTCTGTCTCTCTTTTTTTTGCACTCTAAGAACTTAAAAATTAACTTATCAGGATAAAACATATGACTTACTGCATTTCTAATAAGTGTATATTAAATGCACATCACTTTAAGACTGATACAATGGAGACAGCTTTTGGGTGGCGGGAAGTGGAAGGAGACTCCTGAAAGAGCAATCAGGAGCTAGGAAGTTAGAAGAGTTTCCTTTTATCAGCCTCAACTCTTTCCAGGCTACGGAGAATGCAAAAGGCAAGGAGTGGAACTCCCCAGAGAAGTCAGGGGAAGAGTATGCAACTCTCAAGTTCAAACACACATCCATGGAACCTGGAGAGGAACAGTGGGCTTTGAGTGAGCTACGCACATCAGTTTTATCAAGAACCTCAGTGAAGGGGATCCAACAAAAATATCTGTAAAGGATACAAAGCTTCTTGTCCACAGGAGAGCACAAAATACAACAGCCTAAAACCTCAAAAGATGATACCTATTCCTCTGTTGCCCTGTAGATTGTCACCAGTCGACCTGCTTCACCAAGACATTGTATCCTCCTGGTGCCACCTGGTGAGCAGCAGACGCCAGAAATAGATGGCATATAACTGCCTGTGTGAATATACTAACCCAATTCAAAAGAAGATTCCTGCCATCGACAAGGAGGCCAAGATCCAGACATGATCCTAAAGAAAATCAAAGGTGGAGATGTCTTTGGAAAAGTCTACGAAGACATCATGGCTCCTCCCCCTGAGTGGGGTTGCCCGCCCTTGGGGAGTCTATCGCCCTCCTCAGAGGAGTTAATACTGTGGTAATAACAACTTCCGCCTGGAGTCTGCATCAGCCTCCTGGACCAGAGCTGCAGACGGAGCCAGGAAGGCAGAAGCAGTGGAATGACAGCAGGAGACTTAGGGTGTCCGGCAGTGTGTGGTCCATGGGAGAGGTCTCCTTGTGGATGTAGATGGTTGGGTTCACCTGCCATTTTATGCTGAACAAACCTAGGTTTCTGAAAAACCAAGGCAACTGAGTGCATGCTTCTTGCACCCTCACACAATTTTCCAATATGCTGTGCCCTGAACGTGTTAGATAGAGGAGGAAGGTGTTAATGAGAAGCCTCCACCAAGCTTAGAACACCAGAAGAAAGAGCACGTATGTGATTGTAAGTAGTAGTGGGAATTTACTATAGTCAGCTCCACTGACAGCTGATCTCTGGTCCCCTGCACATTCTCCATGCTTTCTACTACATGTCTCATAGGCTGGTGGGTTGCAGATGGTACCCACAGGCTCCTTACCCGCAGGCTCCAAGGTGCCTGCCTGGGGTTGAGGTATGTGTGTTGGGCTATGGAGAGTCTTATGTTTTAAAAATGGAAAATCATCTCACTAGTTACCATTAATTTTGGTTAGTAAGTTGAAAAGGTCATTCATTCTACCAATATCTATCCTTCTGAAATGGGAATGACCTCCATAGCTTTTAAGTAGGAACCTCTTCAGCTGAGGATCGTGAGGATCTAGAGTGAAGAAGCAGCGACAGCTGGCTTCCGTACTGCCTTTCCCTCTTCGGAATACAGGCTACCTTAGTCGCTGCTGGCTTCTACTTGTAAGTGTAATAATGACTTCATGTTGCTGAGTATTTTAAGTCAAAGAGAAAGTTGTTATTCTCTCTCCCTCCCCTAGAACATATGATTCTTAAAATACAAAACAGCATTTTCCAGGATTTTGATTTTTTTTTTAGTAACCTCCGACTTCCAATGGTTTGGCTCTGGGCTAAAATACAAGGTATTTTGCCAGTTCCAGTTTCACTTGTAATTGTTTTGTGTATTTCTGTTTTAAAATGTCTGAGGCTGCTTCCAAATCATAAATACATAATACATTGATTTTTAAATGTGTATATAAAGTTGTCAGCTATTATATTTAAGGAGACACATTCATTGCATGCGAGTTATTGTTAGTTAATGTTCTGACTCAAAATAGGATTAAGCCAAAAGCATGATTTTTCTTTTGCATGATTCTTTTAAAATTTTTTGTCTACTTCCTAAATTTATAGCCCTGGTTGTTTTGGAGAAGATTTGATGTTTTTCACTTGTCTTATGTTTTCACAGCAGTTTCTGGCATTGTTTTATTATGAGTAGAGTGTTCCCCCTCCCCTCAACGAAAAAGTAAAGGTAATGGCGTAGAACTGGTGACAGAGTCAGGGGGGTTGTAACCATCATGAAATAGACAGGTTTGGGCAAGAACCCTCCATCAGTGTTGAGGCTAAGGAGGAAAGTTTACTGAACAGGATATTTCTATCCTGTTTACTAAACAGGTCTCACGGTGTCTCTCTACTCATTGCTCATTAGCACAAAGAATTTTTCAGTGTAAAAATAGTATGCACAATTTGTGCCTTTTTTAAAAAATGATGGAATCATTTGGTATCCTGGCTTTTGAGCAAGTCCCAAACAGAGATCTCTGGCTACTAGCTCAGGTATATTACCCATTTTCAGCAGCACCACAGAATAAAACTAACGTCTGCTGACTGTTGAGAGCTTACTCTAACAGACCTTAGGTTAAATGCTTATCTTCTCCTCTTAAGCTCACAACAACCCCCAAAGCAATGAGTTTCCTGAGGGCAGAGGTTGTCTTGTCTTGTCTTGTCTTGTCACCATTGAATGGCCAGCTCTTACTACATTACCTGGCAAATAGCCGGCCTGCAACAACTTTTGGCC